>JAQGBQ010000381.1:0-23581 GCA_034698485.1 Vertagopus arboreus | reverse complement strand
GTAGAGTGGGTGTTTCTATGGATGTGTGATTTTATATAAAGTTATAAAAATTAAAATTATGGAATCAAAACGTAAAAGTTTGCATGGTAGTCGCTATGACCTTAAAATATCGAATATAAATGAGATTTTTTAGCAAAATGTTCAAAGGCACCCTATTGGGTATTATAGCCCCCACGGGTTTTAATTTTTATAAATATTACTGTAGAAAGCTGAAATTTTGTATATTAGTAGTAGCTTATGATTTTTTAATATTAAATCAAAACCCAAAATTTTAAATACATTTGATTGAAATGAGTTTGTGGCCTTTGGGGCAGCCGACTACTGGCTCGGGCTATGTAGAGTTCTGCACTGTAGGTTTTAAAATATATACAAGCCACATACAGCAATTATCGTAGTAAACTCTCTTCCAGCCGAGTATATCTATTTTCTTATCGACACGAGCATTGATACCACAAGCAGCAGTGAAGTCTGGACACTGGAGTTTAAAAGCGCGGTCGTAATTGGCTTTGTCACAAACACCCAGGTCCACAACTCCCGGGTGACATTGGTCAGGGTGCACATCTACATTCAGTGTTGTACTTAATTGACCATTGCAACTTCTTGTTGGGCTGAAAATTTATTAAATTTTTCTTGTTTTTTAAAACGGTTGACAATTTTAAAATATTTTTATAAACAACTTCACACATGCTCTTGGCTATATTTTTTTTTTTTTCAAATAAATTCACGTAAAAATACCCAGCAAAAATGAATATTAATTTTTACCCCACGTCACTTCAAAACGTAAATAAAATAACCTATAACTTGAAGGAGGTACGACAAGGTTTTGATGTTGTCCTAAAGCGTGGACTCCGTCACCGACATAAATATCCGAGAAATGTTCTCCCCCCAGGGTAGTGCAGGTCAGTCTTATTAAATTCATCCCCCACATCACTTTGTTCTCATATGCCATCATGAAGCTTATGGCTGAGACGAACGTTTCGTTAGGGCAGTAGGTCCAATTGTATTCCATCAATTCTGGATCTATGCAACAAGATAATAGAATTTCAGGAAATTTGTCACCAGAGTAGAGGAGAAACCTGAAAAAAGCCATGCCAAAAAATGGAAAAAAAGCGTATGACAATTGTGCGTCGGTACTGGAGTTTCCCACCAGGGGCTTAGTATAACCGGGGCGGGAAAATTCCCAGTACTGCACATGTTAACTATTTATTCCCATTATTTTCCATTTGGCCGTGGCCCGTGGCTTTGTCCAAGGTCTTTCTGTACTCTGTTTGCCAAACAAATCAAAGTGAGCAGTTAGAATTAGCCAGCCATCAGAATCCACAGCTTTTGAAATGCTTGGCTTATTTTGCCGCCCAAACTAAAATTTAGTGATGCAATCAATCCATTTGTTGATTATTATTTCAGTTTAATAATTGTAATTCGTAGCGTAAATTGTCAAAGGTGGCAAATTGCAGCGTGTAGCTTCGAAGGTGGCAGTTATTATTGCACGAATTTAAAATTACCAAAACTAGTTTTAAGCGAGAAATACACATTTTTTTTTTTATTAAAGAGAGTCTACAAAAAAGCAGAATCACTCCAACATCGTGGGTCTTGGATTTTCTTAATTTTTGGATATGTTGTAGAGGACACGAAATAAAAAATATATATTTGCCGGTTTTTTGCTCCGCCCCCTTTTACCCCCCGGGGGAGGAAAAAAGGTAAAAAAGGCCTTCAAAGGGGAATTAATTTCTCAAAAAACCGCTCAACCGATTTCAAAACTTCTTTTGGTTTCTGATAGAGATTACTCATATCTCAAGGCTTCTTTTTCATTTTTTAAAATTTCGAAGTTTCGAATTTATTACGTAATTTCAATTTTTGTTCAAAACCTATCATGTGGCAGATTGTTGGAAAGCTCTAGTCTTCTTGAGTGACGCTATATATTTTGTTTGGCAAAAAATGTGATTTAGAAAAAAATTAAAACCAAAATATAAAACCCAAACTACCGATGGTATGATTTTTTTTAAATTTTCTAAGTTACGTTTTTTGCTAAACAAAATATATAGCGTCACTCAGGAAGACTAGAGCTATCCAACGATGTGCCACATGATAAGTTTTGAGCAAAAAAAATTACGTATTTTTTGAAATTACGTAATAAATTCGAAACTTCGAAATTTAAAAAAATCAAAAAGATTCCTCGAGATATGAGTGCCCTCTATCAGAAACCGAAAGAATTTTTGAAATCGGTTGAGCGGTTTCTGAGAAATTAATTCCCCTTTAAGGGCATTTTTTTAACCTTTTTTCATCACCGGGGGGTAAAAGGGGGCGGAGCAAAAAACCGGCCAATATATATCTTTATTTCGTGTCCTCTACAACATATCCAAAAATGAAGAACATCCAAGACCCACGATGTTGGAGGGATTCTGCTTTTTTTTGTAGGCTCTCTAAAATTTAACTAAATTGAATTTAAAAATCAAAATTTTTTCCCCCTCAAATTTTAAATAATTTTCAAAAAAACCACCACTTGAAAAACAAATCATGACGTTAAAAAGTATGTAGTTCATCGATAAGAATTAATATCTCATATTATTTTACTGAATTAATTAAATAATTAAATATTTAAACTAAATTAAAAATGTTATACTAAATGATCATACAAGTTAATTAGTCAGAGTTAATTGAAATAAAATCGATTAAAATGCATTAAAATACTTACAGTCCCAGCAGGTATAAAACAGGCAAGTTTTTAAGTTGTCTCTCGATTTTTGTCGTGGGGACCATAGGTGGAATTGAACTGGGGACTTGTATCGAGAGGGAAGGTCGATTGCCACTTCTGTAAGCTTATCCTTATCAAGTTCTGTTTCGATACCTCGGCCTAAAACATTCATTCGGATTATTTCGGATTTTATCTTCCGATTTTTATGAACCTTTATTTGTTAGCTGGATTGAAAATGGAAATTTCAAGTGAAAAACTTTTAAAAAATAATTTCAGTTTTACAATTGTGAATTTTTTAAGAAACAAGGGCAGTTTCAAGTTGTTTTATTGAATTTAAAAAAAAACAAAGGAGATTTCATATCACTCAGAGGATTGAAGTTAGTTATTTTTAAATACAAAACATATTTTAAATTTTTGAAATTTTGTATAATAAAAATCGAAAAAAAATTTACAAAATCGCCAACTGTGATTGTTCAAAAATTGTAATTTAAAATAGGTATTTTATTGACTCAAGAATGCAAAACCCGGCTACACTTACTTATTACATTTGGCCTGAAAGGACTCCCAAATTTTAATGAATTATGGTAATTTAGTTTCAAAAATAGAAATATTGCAAATAAAGAAATTTTGACCATTTTAATTTGATAAAAATGACAGAACTTTTTTCAAAATGTTTATACCGCATGGTACCAATAAAGTCAATAAGGAACGAGCAGTTTTGTGAAATTAATAAAAAACAAAAGTGAAAGAAATTCTGAGAAATGTTTATTTAATTATTACATGTTTGATTTAAAAATGACGACACTACACTAATGTTTTTAAAAAAAACATTTCAAGGCAGTTTTTTCTCACTTTTATTTAATTTTAAATAACCGCTCGTTCCTTATTGACTTTATTAACACCATGCAGTACAAACGTTTCAAAGAAATTTCAGTTATTTTCATCAGATTAAAATGTTCAAAATTTCTATAGTCGTAATATTTTTATTTTTTGAACTAAATTGTCATAATTCATTAAAATGTGGAGCACCGTTCAGAAAAAAATCATTTAGTAAGTGTTGTCGAGTCTTGCAGTGAGTTAAAATAAAATACATATTTTAGATTAAAAAAAACATAATAATTTTCTGACAAGTTACACTCAAGATTTGCCATTTTTTTCGAATTTTAATAAAAAAAATTGGAAAACCTATGAGAAAATAAAAAGTTTAAAGCGTTTGGAACATTACAGTTATGAAATTTTACTCCATATTTTTAAGCTTTAAATTGTTCGATGAATAATCTTGAAATTACACTATTAATTTTTAATTCTTCAAATCAGTTTAGAAAAATATGATTTCAGTAGTTTAATTGTTCCACTGACATCTTAATTGCTAACCGAGACAACAACAAAAAGTCAAAAAATTGTATAAACTCTCAATGAATATTTTAGGCCGAGGTTTCGATCTTGATAAGGATCGGCTTACAGAAGTAACAATCGACCTTCCATATCGATACAAGTCCCCAGTTCAATTCCAGCTATGGTCTCCACGACAAAAACCCGAGAGAGGACCGGTTGCATTTACTATGAATGCTTCGACTGTAAGCACAGGAGTTTATTTTGACTAATTGTATTGTGTTAACACTGAATACAACGTTTTTATTTCTATTTGATTCTGCTTTACAAATCAACGTTAATCGCGAATCGCTAACACTATCTGCAAACTAATTTTTTTCTCTCGATAGATCCAGAATTGAAGGAATACAATTGGACCTACTGCCCTAACGAAACGTTCGTCTCAGCCATAAGCTACATGATGGCATATGAAAACAAAGTGATGTGGGGGATGAATTTAATAAGACTGACCTGCACTACCCTGGGGGGAGAACATTTCTCGGATATTTATGTCGGTGACGGAACTTACAGTTTAGAACATCAATACTTTCAAGTGCCTCAGTCAACTTATATGTAGCCTGATTACTGACTTATCACTTCTTAGGCAGGAAAAAAAAGTTTTTCTAATATAAAGCATAATGCAAATTTTGATTTTTTTTTAAAATTCCAATGTCTATTTTAATTATTAGTTTTAATTCAAATTTTAATCATTTCTGATTTTCCAGATTACGTGAGCTTCATTTACAAACGATGTAGTTAATAGAAAGATGACTTAGTAAAATCTAAGTAAATATTCTGTATTTTCCAGCAGTATGCACTTGCTTCTTGTTAACCTATTTGAAGATCAGGAATGATAAATAAATTTCAAAGCCTTAGAAATCTTAAAAAAAAATAAAACTCAAAACTGAGCAGTGAAATGTACACAATTTTTCATTAAAAATACAACCAAAATAGGATCCACAGTTTTGCTATTAGTCCAATCTAGTATGCAAAATATCTACAAAGAAATTCGAACCTTCTTGAAAATGAATAACAACACAAGGAAATTTAACTATTTTACAGGCCGACAAGGAGTTGCAATGGTCAATTAAGTACGACATTAAATGTAGAAGTGCACCCTGACCAGTGTCACCCAGGAGTTCTGTACATCGGTGTTTGTGACGCAGCCAATTACCCGCGCGCTTTTAAACTCCAATGTCCAGACTTCACTGCTGCTTGTGGCATCAATGCTCGCGTCGATAAGAAGACAAATGTGGCTGCGGTGAAGCGAATTTACTATTATGAATGCTGTAAGTGGTGACTAAGGAAAGGCCCGAACTAAAAGGGTTTTTGGCTTTATACGGATTTTGCTAATTTTTTAGTATTGGACCGATCCTCTAACTTGACCCTATTGGCCTCTAAAAGGGTCAAAAGGTCCAATTAATTAAAAGTTAATAGGCCAATTTTATCAATTTTTGCTAAATGTTGTCTAAATTTGATGGCAACTACTCCAATTTTTAGCCACAACGGACTACGGGTAAAACTGTCGATCGATCTTGCTCATTTTCGAACAAAAATCTTAAAGTAGCCTAAATTCAAAATTTCAAGTCCATCTGACAAGTTAGAATAGAGTTATCGTGCATCCAGATGGACAGACGTTCCATAAAGTCTGGGCTAAAAACCAGAATCCCAGATGGATTTTCAAAAAATACAGATTAAAAAATTCGTTAACACTTATTTTTAAAATATTCCTAAAGATCATACAATAAATTCGTACACCAGCTTTCGATATAAGAATCCCTTAATATGAGAGAATCATAGAGCAAACCTTAGTGAGTTTATAAAAAAAACTGACAATCGACAATTAATCAGTGGAAGTACAAAGCCAGTCCAAGTACAAACATTAATTAACATCGAGAAGAAGAATTAATCGAATTAATTAACACGATTAATCAAACGTAATCAATTCTGAGCTTAAAACCTGTCTTTTTTTTTTTACTTGCGATGCTACATATAATAATTTGTTTTAAATTCTGCAGACAACGACTTCTATTATTGGGCTCCAGTTATGTCATATACCTAATCAAATCGGACTGGCTTGCTGCAAAGTTAATAATCCCGCGTAAGATTGCAAGGCATCTGTGAGATACAAATTCTTGATCAAATGTGGTATCAATCTTTCGTGCACATATATCATCGTCACCTCATTCGGCTTCAAGGACACGCACTCAAAATCCGAATTAAACCAACAGGGTCTTACACTCACGTCAAAGTTTGGTTTTGGAGCAGGCGTCAAGGTAAGTATCTTCAAAAATAACCATGGCACGGTGGTTTAGATTCAAATAAAAAAATCCACGATTTTTCTCGTAGCTGTTTTTGCTCGTTTGGGGCCTAAAGATGCATAATTTCCATGCTACTCATTAACTTCAAATCCGCAAGTTTTTGCAAGTTTGCTTTTCACAAAATCGTTACTTATTTTTTGTACTTTTCAACCCGAGCCAGTCCTTATAGAATTGGCATTTCTGTCTGTCTGTCCGATTTTTTTTGACACGCTCAAATATCCCGTAATTTCAATTTGTTCGGAATATTAGCTTTTTTTCTTCTAATATTTAATTTGTTTGGCATTTTATAATTTTCTTGCTATATGGCCTTTTTACAACTCCGTACCAAGGCCTTGGAGCCTTGGCCTTTTAAAGATGGGTTCAATCGGTTAAAGGGTTGACCCGTTCGGACTAAATTTTCCTGATTGTCTATAATATTTCCCAGGTCTATTTTTGTGGTTAAAATTTTTTAAAAAAATTCTTCTATTTAGGACAAATTTTCAGCAGGAGTTGAACTTGAGCTGGGTCGGACGACGATGAACGTAGTCAGCGTTTCGAATATTCTAGAGGACATTGTGACTACAAATGAAACTATTTCAATCGATTTGTCCAATTGTCACGGGAGTCTTTATCAAGTGGCACTCGCCTGCGGAATTTATGAAGCTAACACCAAAATTATCGTTTGTTTGGACAGAAATCCGGGAACTATAACTGGATGAATTTATATCCATGATTTGTTTTTTGAATTTAAATTTACTTATTTGTAAACGCAAAGCCTGAGGAAGAATAAAAAGAAACCGGTCGCTTCTTTTTTTAGTTTTCACATTGATTTAATTGATTTTAAGTTTTAAGTGCATTTATATTCATCATAAAGTTTTTCCACAGACACATATGGAGTATTTTAATTAATAATAATAATAATAATAGTTTATTGCGTCTTTCAGGCCTCGCCTATAACACAAGAGATACATACATAATACATTATTGTATTGATTCACATATGAGAGTGCATAGTAAATTAATTAAATTAGTTTAATGTTACTCAGTCATTATAAAGGATCTTAATCTAAGACTTTGAACTATGTAATTATAAACGTCCAGCAGCTTTTGCTTTTCTCCTACATATTATAACTGATAGAAATTATTTTGATTATGACAGTAGACACCGTGTTTTTGTAGGTAGCATCTTCTATATGGCTCATATTGTTTACATTTAACTAGGAAATGGAACAACTCTTCATTTTCGTCTAAATTACAAATAGTACAGCGTTCATTATTTTGTAGAGTAAATTTAGTACCTTTAACAAAGACATTAACTCCAGAGGTTCTAGCTTGACATATTACTCTAGTAACATCAATTGAAACTGAAAGTTTAAGATATTTAGCGTTAAACAGTGTACATTTAATAAATCTAAACAAAGAGTTGTATGACGAATAATCCGCTCGTGCCATATCCTGTTGTCAATGAATGTCTCTGAATCGTTCTACAATTTCATTCATATTTCCTAAAATGACATCTATAGATTGAGAGTCCCATACATGAATAACCACAATTGTCAATTAATTTACGTAGCTGAGAGCACCAGTTATACATCTGTTTATTCTTATTACTATTACGTTTATCTTCGTCTAATCTTAACAACTCATTGAAAAATTTTCTTGGAACTCTATTCTCTGACATTTTTAATAATCTAATCCAAGATTTAATCGCTAAATTAAATACTTGGCATATCAAAGAGGCTCTTCTTGTCTCTAGTCTAACAATATAATTGGGGATATTAAATGGTAGTCTCAATACTCTTTTTAAAAAACTTAACTGAACTTTTTCAATAGCATTAGCATACCGTAAAGCCCACATTGGAATAGCATACATTAAAGTACCTGAAATAGTTTGCCACCTCTTCTAAATACAACTACTTTTGGTTTGCTAAGATAAACAGTTAACATATTTTCGTCACAGTATTTTTCTAAGGCATTAATCTTATGCAGAACTCTACAGAGCCCGAGCGTTGTAAGTTTATTAATTATATTGTGTTCTTTCAAAAGAAGAAAGGTTTGGTTAATGGTTAATAAATGCATTATAATAATTATAATAATCAAATTATTATCCTTGTACATTAAGTACAATAAATGTTGGTAAGGAAGGAATAATGTCTGATGCTACTTCTCCAGAACCACCCAGCTGATTTTGAATTTAAATACATCATTACAAACACTTACAAGCAAACTGACAAAACTCAGAGATCGCGAAAATAACATTGCCTTGATCGCTGGAATTTAAAGCAAAGAATTTGAATACTTTATAAAAATATAAAGTTAATTTTGGGATTAACCTTGTCTGGATTAATTGCTATCGCTCTTTTCTTGGTGACAGATATGTTACCAACAAAATATTATCAGATAGATTTTTAATAAAATGGATTTTATAAAAATATTTGTTTGTCGTGGCCGTTTGAGGCAAATTCCTTGTTTCATAGTATTAGGACCGCCTCAACTTAGAACCGTTTCTGTTTAGATTTTATTTATTTTATTGTTTCAAGTGACTTTCATCGTAGTTAAATTTTTAATTCATCTTCTAATGTCTCAAGCCAGGTTTTTTAGACCAAAAACTTAAATTGTCACCATTATTTAGACAGATTATTTAGAAACTTTTCACAAAAAATACAAAGTAAAAAAATGTCCTCAATGGATGATAAAGATTGGTATAAATTCGTAAGAACCATTTGCGGTTTTAATAAAACCAATGATATTTTTGATAAAGTTAAAAATGTGAATCTATCTCTTAACCTTTCAAATGTTTTGGACAAAGAAATTTTCAACATTATTAATAATCACTTCGTAAAAAGTTGCATTATGGTATTTATTCTGCAAAGTATTTATTTAAATCCTCTCCCTGAGAGTATTTAGTAATTGTTTAAAAGTTTCTCATGATAGTGTAAAATTATCAGTTTATAAATATAAGTTAAAGAAAGGTAATATTCCTGGCTCATTGCCAACTAAGTTGGTTAAACTATCTTCTAGTTATTTTTTGTGTGCTTTAACTGATATTATTAACACATTTTTCAAATCTCGTACTGTTCCTGACCTTTGGAAAAAGGGTTTTGTAACCCTTTTGCAAAAAAATTTAATTTTAATTCTTTAACTGATATTAGGTCAATTACACAAATCGAATTTTTTTCAAAAATAACGGAGTTTTTTATGTATGAGCATTTATATGCAAAGTTAGAAGCTGAAATTAACTTGAACTAATTTGGAAATCTTTAAACGTGTTCAACAGCACATTACTTTACAAAATTAAATGACTTTATTCTTAGTTCTTTAGGAATACCTGGCCCCAAAATTTTGATTACAATTCTCGATATGAAAAAAATATTTGACTTCATTGACCACACTGTTCTTATTTTAACTTTATTAGAATATGATATTGCCCTATTCATGTGTTATGGATTATTTTATTTTTAAGTAACCGTAAACAGGTAGTTAAAGGTGTTAATGAACAGGCAGATGCTATGGACATTAGTTGTGGAGTCCCGGCTGGGACTAAATTAGCTCCCTTATAATTTTTAGTTATGATGAAGTCAATTAATACTAATATCTGTAACAATAATAATAATATAATTCAACTTGGATTTGTTGGCGATCTAACCGTCATTGAAAGATTTGTAGCAAAAGCAACCCTATTAACTCAAAATGTTCTAAATTGTTTTAGTAGTAAAACCAAAGAGCTAAAAATGGAACTTAATCCAAGTAAATGTGAACAAATAATTATAGATATGAGTAGAAACAATTCTTCTTCAAACGCTGATTTAAACTTTTTTAACGATATTAGATTAAGTATAGTTGCAAATGCCAACATCTTGGATGTTAAAATCAGCAATAAACTAAATTCGGTCATGTAGATTCAATAATTTGTAAATCTAACAAAAAATTGTCTATTATAAAAAAATTACAGGCCACGGGTTTCAACCAGAAAGAAATATTACACACGTATATTACGTTCATTAGACCTAATTTAGAATATTGTTTGGTAGTCTGGTTCCATGTCTTACAGAAAAATTAATTTGTAAAATTGAAAGAGTACAAAAACGAGCATTGTCAATGATTCAAAAAATGAGAGTAGATAGAAATAATTATGATGAAATTTTGTTAGAATGTAAATTAGAAAGTTTATGTAAAAGACGCTTAATGTCTTTACGTGAATTCTGTAAAAATCTGCTCCTAAGTAAGCGACATAGAAAAATGTTGCCTTCGGCCAACATTATTAATAGTGCAACTAGAATAAAAAGAAAGTTCTTTGTAGAACCTTTATTTAAGTTCAATCGGTACAGAAACTCAACAATCCCCTCGATAATTAAAATTGTAAATGATGAATATGTTGAAAAGCAGACTGTGTTTGGTAGAACACTGAAGGAACTTAGTTTTGTGGAAGGTATGCTATAGCATATAATTTTAATTAGTTAATTATTGTTATTTTAAATTTTAAAGTTAGAAGTAGTGGCTTAGAGAATATGTGAACTCGCTAAAATGGTTACTGCTGATATAAACTTTGGCTAAGTTGTCTTGTGTTAGTTTAAATAGTGTAGTCCATTCTACTGACTAGTATTATTCACTCATTTTTTATTCCTGTAACTATTTAATATGTGTGAGTATAAATAAATCTATTATTATTTATTATTATTATAATAAAAATAACTACAAAAAAAGATTTCTGCCAATTCTTTGCAGTGGAAAAGTTGCTTTTATCTCGTTATGTTAACTTTGCTTACGGCACAAACCACCTGCTTTTTTGGTCAATGCTTGTTCATTAGGTGAACTATTTGAGTATAAAAAATCGGATTTTTGACATCTGACAAAGTTTTATATTAAAACCCTATGATAAATTGATAAAAATCCTTTCAAATATGTATCAAACATGTTTTTAAACGTAAACAAAAATTTTTAACGACCTTCGTCTTAACTTTAAAGCTTAAATCTATGGTTGAAAAAATTAAATCATCTTTGATTTTTTTTACATTTAAGTTTAAAAATTACTTCAGTCAGCTTAAATAAAACAGAAAAACTGTAGCATATTCAGTGTTTGTTCGATCTAAGTAGTGTTAGAGGGTCGAATTTGCGACTTGTTCAATAATAGCGTGACAAAAGTCCATCACATTATATACACCCGGGTGACAAAAGTATAGTTCCAAACTTTTTGGACAACCTAATTTTGAAGCTAGAAACCGAAACAAAAAAACTGGGACATATAGTACACAGACAGAACCTGGACTGCAATGTCTCTGTACTAAAGATTGCACCCTGAGTTGGCGGGAAAAGTTTTTCCAAATTCGCCCCCTACTAGGTTCATTCTTAGACCGGGATTCATTTAAAAAAAATAATCTTAGGAGATTTCGAGTGAGCTTCAGTTTTGCAAAACCCCCTGACGTGCGCAGAGCCGTAGAATCTCAGTGAAATATTCTGCTTTTTTCAGCCTGCAAATCCAATCTATAGAGACATTGCAGTCCAGGTTCCGTCTGATAGTACATCTATTCTGTAGTTGATGTTTATTTTTAGATTTTGAAATTTCGGATAGGGGTCAAAGTTCAAGCCGAATGCCAAAAATGTCCAAATACAATTTAACGAGTAAATTTTGTATGGGTTACGTTATATTTTTTTCTTAAAAAAACTTGAAATGTGGATAAAAGTTATGTAAGATACATATCTGTGTGAGTTTTAATACTAAAATAGGGATCTTTTCGAAAAGTCCATTTTTAATTTATTTACTATGAGAGGCATGTACTGTCTCAAAATAAACTTCCCTTATTTGGTTTTTGAAAAAACAAAAACATATTTGAGTATAAAAAATCCTCAGAGATGTGTGTTACATCATTTTAATCAGCATTTTAAGGTCATTTAAGTAAAAATATAACGATCCATATATAAATATATATATAAATCCTCAGTCGCAAATTTTTTTGTGCACATTTTTGGACTTCGTGTTGACCTTTGTACCCTATCCAAAATTTCAAAATCGGAAAATGTACATCAACTACAAAAAACATGTACTATATCCCCGATTTTATTTAGATTTTTAGCTTAAAAATTAAGTTGTGCACAGAGTTTGAAACAGTGACCAATACTTTTGTCACCCTTTGTATGTGTCAAAGACTGAATTATTTAAACATATTGACTGAGAAATACTAAATGTTAAAGCTTTTGAACATATTGCTAAGCTGCTCGACCAAATGTCAAACCAAATGAATATGGACATGGAAAAAATTAGCCTATGAATTATTAAGTAGCTTATCCGAATGTCACCCAATGTCGTATGTTCCTTCTAAAAAGTTTTATACCTGACTTTATATGTTATACCTCATTTATTGTAACCAACACTAAACCTTCGGCTTCAGACTCGTCGACTCATTTATTTCGAAATAATTTAAAACCTGTAAAAAAAAATTCAACAAATTAAGCGACAATAACATTACAAGTGCAAATACTTCAAAAAGAGTTCAGAATTTAAGAAACCAAAAATTTGCAAACCATAATACTTTGATATATTTCTCAATTTACGAGATCAAGAAATTAAAAACCACCTTATCAAATATCCCTTTATAAAATGTTTCATTTATCCAAGTGGTTAATTTTATTTTTTCTACTAGATACTTTATCAAAATCAGAAAACTTTGTCCTGGCGCAAAGTTCTTTAGGAATGTGCACTGTTCATTTAAAAACGTTTTCGAATGATTATCAATCTATGGACATATTTGAAGACGTTCTTGTTTCAAATTTGAACAATACAGTTTGGACTCTTTGGACAGCAGAAGATTATACAATTGTTTCACCGATAATCCAATTTCAAGAAATTTGTAGTATCAACGTCATAATTGATCCACCCAGATGGAATAATCTACGGCGGGCAATAGAACTTTATTTAAAAAACAGTCGATTCACATCTAGAAGTGAATTACATTCAACTTTTATAGTTATAAGACAATACTGCGATGACTACGTTTATGAAATATATCATCGTCTAGCTTTCCGATTGTTTTTAAAAATTTTGAATTGCCCCAAATGGGAAGTTGAGAGCTTCCCTCAATATATGTTTTGTACTAATTGTATTGCTCCATTTGTACCGCTTCAAACCCAAATGAATATTCATATTCATGATCGGATTCCAGAAGATTACTTTAAAAATTACGGTGTTTACAAAACATTTATTTCAGTAAGGTCAAGATATTCCATATCTGAATATACTTTTTTCCCCTACTGTGTTAACCCTACGGACAAAATATATAAATGTTACTTTAGTGAATTTCTAACTCAAAACTTGGCCAGTGACTTAAACTTTACTATAAGACATGAATCTGTCAGTACCTTTTTGGATGATTTTGGAAGCCAATTTGGAGTGATAAGTGACACTTTACACGAATACGGGGCGTATGAAATGGTTTCTTCGAATGCTTTGTCTTTTATGTCTAATATGCGGGCGGAAATAATTTACTGCAATTTAATAAAACGTTCCGAAGTAATGACTTTTTCTGCTTGGTATTCTAATTTAAGTTGGAAAACTTGGGCAGTTTGCCTCGCACTACTTTGCGCTACTGCCCTGTGTTTAGCATTCTTGTCTAAACAAGTCCATCTCTCGGGGATATTTAGTAAACTTTTTAGTGTATTTACAGTAACTTTTGGACAAGACAGTGGTAACACTAATGTTTATTTAGTTATTTTATCATTTGGAATGCTAATTGTTACAAATTTGTATGAAAATATAATCACAAGCGACCTAATTGCCCCTTACCCGCAACATATTTTTAAAAATTTAGTTGAACTAATGGACGCAGGTTATAAAGTCAATTGTCTGAACATTGGAGATGAACGATCTGTTTTCGATTTATTTGCGAAGATATTCAGGGAAAGAAATGCAACGGATCGCTTTAGATGGCGTGATGTTAGTTTAGTTACACCTGATGCAGGCGGATATGTATACCGACTTGAAGATCTCAAAACCTTATTTGGAAATTCAAAGAAAAAACTAGCAGACATTTCCTATTATATTGGAGAACGTGATGCAGTTATCGAGCAATTTAGTTATGCCACTGGTCTAGATTGTCACAATGTGAAGACTCCAGTGGCTGACAAAATTTTGTTCGGACAGTTCGATAACTATTTGCAGAATTCTATGGTAAAAACAGTAGAGGTATATAGACAGTCAGGACTAATTCCATTTTGGAATTCACTTGAAGCTTTATATATCAAACTGAAGAATGAAAAAAGTTTTTGGCTTGAAATTATCCGCAATGTTAAGAAAGTCGAACGTATTGTATTAACTAATTTAATCCCTGTATTTTGTGTTTGGTTAGCTTTACTTTTTTTGTCTCTTGTTGTAGCTCTGTTTGAATTATTTACTTACAAATTATGGTTTGCAGTAGTGCTTTTTTATTATTTGAAATCTAAACAACCGGAGGCTTTTTGTGGTTTGTTCTATTTGCCGGCTAGGGCTACGATTTAAAAACACGGCTCAACTGGCAGGACGGATTTGAATTCGGTAGATATAATTACTTTAGATTATTTGTAAAATAGTTTTAATTCTGTCCTTAAAAACTAACCAGTTTTCTAATATAAGAACCCTGACAGATGTTCCTGTTTCCATTACATTAAGTGGTTCAATAAATCTCTCATTCAACTTAAAGTTCTGGTTTGTTAGCAAGACTTTTAAACTAAAAAAAAGTTGTAAAAGCATTATTATCAAACAAACTATTTTAACTTATTTTACAAATAATCTACAGTAACAATGTCCTTTGGATGCTTACATCGATGATAATTTCTTTTAGTGCCTAACTTTACCAGTGTATTATAATTATTGTAATCTACAGTGCTGATGTTCTTGGAATTCAAATCAATGTTGTCAGTTAAGCGGTGATTTGAAATCTTTATCCTCAATAATAAAACAAAGCTACGAATAGCCACCGTTTGTTTCCATTTAAAGTAATAAAACAGTACTACTGCAAACCATAATTTGTTCGTTAATACTTCATACAGAAATAAGACTACTGATAAACACAGTAATGCTGAAAAGACTACAAATACAGGGATCAAGTTAGTTAAAACGATACGTTCTACTTCGTGTACAGCGCTGATAATTTCAGATCGAAAAAGTTTTTCATTCTTCAGTTTGATATATAAAGCTTGAAGTGAATTCCAAAATGAAATAATTCCTGAATGTCTATATATCTCTACTGTTGTTACCATCGAGTTCTGTAAAAAGCCTTCAAACAGTCCGAATAGAATTTTATCATCTACTGGGTTCTTTGTACTGTGACAATTTAAACCAGTGGTATGACTAAATTGTTCGATAACTGCCTCACGTTCTCCAAGCTGATAGGTAACATCGGCTAGTTTTTTATTTGGGTTTCCAAATAAATTTTTGAGACTTTCGCGTCGATATACAAATCCGTCTGCACCAGGAGTAACAAAACAAATATCACGCCATCTAAACCGATCCGTTGCGTTTTGATTGACAAATATTTGGGAAAACAAATCAAAAGCCGCATGATTGTCTCCTAGATTTTGGTAATTTACTTTATAACCTGCGTCCATTAGTTCAACTAAATCTGTAAAAATATGATGCGGGTATGGGGCAATGAGGTCGCTTGTGATTATATTTTCATAGAGACTTGTAACAATCAGCATTCCAAAAGTTAGAATTACTAAAAGAACATTTTTGTCACTACTATCTTGTCTAAAAGTTACTGTAAATACACTAAAAAGTTTACTGAATATCCCCGAGAGATGGACTTGTTTAGACAGGAATGCTAAACACAACGCAGTATTGCAAAGTATTGCAACACCAACTGCCCATGTTTCCCACTGTAAAGGAGAATACCAAGCAGAAAAAGTCATTTCTTCAGAATGTTTTATAAAATCACAGTAAATAATTTCCGCCCGCATATTTCCCATAAAAGACAAAGCATTTGAAGAAAATCCAAGATACACTCCGTGATGCTGTAAAGTATCTATCAATCCAAAATTACTCCAAAAATTTACCAAGGGAGCATTAACAGATTCACCAGCCAAACTAAAGTTTAAATCACGGGACAAATATTGAACGAGAAATTCACTAAAGTAGCATTTAAAAATTCTAGATTTAGGATGAGTGCAGTTTGCAATTAAAGTATCTACAATCAGCGGATTTCTAGTTCTGACGGAAATAAACGGTTTATCAACAAAATTTTTTTCAAGGTAATGTTCTGGAATCCGATTATGTATATTGATTTGGGTTGTAAGAAGTACAAAAGGAATTTGACAATTCGTACAAAAGAAAAATTGCGGGAAAAAATGAACTTCCCATGTAGGACAATTCAATATTTTAAAAAATAACCGAAAAGCCAACCGGTGGTAGAATAGATGAAAAGAGTTATCGCAGAACTGTCTTATAACAATAAATATTGAATGTAATTCACTTCTAAAAGGGAATACGCTGTTCTTGAGATACAATTCTATTGCCTTCCGTCGATGAATCCAATCTGTTGGAGTAATCCAATGAGGTGGTTCGATCATGACGTTGATGCTACAGATTTCTTGAAATTGTATTTCTGGGGAAACTACTGTATCATTTTCCCCTGTCCATAGAGTCCAAATCACATTGTTTAGGTTTGAAGAAATTACGTTTTCAAATAAGTCAAAAGTTTTGTAATAATTTGTAAAGGTTTTAAGATGAATTGTACACATTCCAAGAGGACTTTGAGGCAGGAAAAAGTTATGCAATTTTGCTGATGTAATTGGTAAAAACAACAAAATTAATATCTTGAGTAAGTCAAACGTTTTTAGTCAGACCTTTTTACAAGGAGATATCAAGGGATTTTTTCTATTTTTAACTACATTTACATTTTCTTTCTATCTTTAGCTGTGTGGTAAAGTCACGCGGAATAAAATAATAGTGATTTTAACGGATTGTTTAGAATCTAGACAGGTTTTATTCAATTTGTATTTTTTTCCAGTTTTTAAAGCATTTTGAAGGGAAGAAGTTAACGATGCTGAATATCGAGATGGAGTGTGAGTTAGAACGAATATGAAATAGAGTAAAGTTTAAAAAAATTGAAAAACTTGGGTTAGACTTTTGACATTATAAAACAATAGCGTGCAAAGTTGATAACGAACTATTCCTTCTATCACTTCTATACTTTACACTTATGCTTAAGACATTTGGCACGAGGTACGTAATAATTCATGGGTATTTTTCTTCTCCTCTTCAAAGTTGGTTTGACTTTTATTCGAACAAGTCAAAAACATGTTGTTTAAGAAAATTTGAGGAGTCTTTTCTTTTTTGTCAGTCGATATGTTTGAATAATTCAGTACAGCCTTGTCACATATGTATATTCCATAACGAATATTTTGTTGTTGTATTTTATCACGCTATTATTAAATAATGTCAAAAGTTCATGGTACTAAATGATAAAGAACTGAATCTTGTGTAATGCAGAAGTCATAAATTCAAAGTTCATTAAATGATTTAAGTGTTCTTAGATGTAGAATTTAGTTTAAAAAAATTTGCAATGTTTTGTCTTTTTAAATATAACTACATTTAACAACACATTAACACCCAGAGTTTTTTATGTCTATAGCACGAATTAGTAATTATTCTGACCGCTGGTTTAAATTTCAGTCCACGTTATTGTTGTTCTACGATTGTTATTCTGTCCGTCAGTCTACATAAAACGCTAGTAGTTGAACCACTGGACGGGTTTGAGCCATGTTGAGCTTAAAATGCGTGTTAGGTGCATTAGAAAGCTGAAATTTTGTACAGTAGTAGCTTATGATTTTAGAAAATTAAATAAGAAGTTAGATTTTTCAAAACATGCATTTTAAGTGAGTCTATCCGTATAATGACCAACTAATACAATTTAACACTGGCTCGGGCTTTCAACAGTTCTGCCCTGTAGGTTTTATTCTTTATTTCAATAATTTTTTTATCCAATTTTTAATTTAATTTAGTTTTTATCTAGTTTGTTAGATGTTTCATGGACTTAAGATCGAAAAAAAAACTGCTTAAGAGAATGTGATAATGCAATCGATAAGATAGCCAATAACGATTTGAAAGAATGTAACGATCGTCTGTCCGGATAAAGCATAGAAAGATCCCATTCGGATCCTAATTGTAGGGCAGCCCATAAGAACACAACGAAGGTTCTTATGCCTCGTGTTATTCCACGAGACAAGAAATCCAATCCCAAGGTCATAGATTTTAGCCGATAGACTCAATGCGATTATAGCAATACTGAAGCAAGATGGCCCCCCTGCTATGTACGCCAAAATCCCCGGGAATTCCGCAACAAAATCTGCGGAGGTGGTCCGAATTAGAACATATGCACATAAAGTGAAGCCAACGCAGCCAAGGCATTTGCAAATACCGATGCCAAATGTTGACATGCAATCGTTAAAGTAGCCTGTGAGCACTAGAAGGGATTTGTAAACGTCAACCGCAGTATGTGGCGCTCGTAGTTCTTCTCTTGTTTCCCCAGTTTCGTTGTTTTTGCTGAAATTGCAATAAAAAACAAATATGGGTTGGTATTTAACGAAATATTAATTTTCCCCTAAATTTCTGTAATTTATTTCAGTGTTGTTCAATCATTAATCAACAATTTTCAAAAGTTTTTACAATAAAAAACCAAGGAACGTCAATAGTCTCACTAGTTTGTTTTTAGAGTTTTTAGATAAAAATGGGTTGGCATTTAACGAAACGTCTTCCATCTATATAAAAACGTACGATTTGTCCAAAATTCAGTTTTCCCTGAACTTGTGTTGTTCAATTATCAATCAACAATTTAAATAGTTTTTACAATAAAAAACCAAGAAACGTCAAAAGTCTCACTAGTTTGATTATATCGTCTCAAAATACAGGTATTTTATGATTTCATTTAAATTAACTTGCTAAACCGCTTCTTAGATAACAAATTGCTCAATTTAACTCATACAAGAGAAATTCTCGATAAATTTAATGTCAAAATCTCCGCAAAACTTTATGAATTCAGAATCAAAATTCGTTGCGGATAATCTTTATCGAATTCTTGATAAATTCGTGCAGAACTCGATGCTAATTCGCTATGATTTTTGGAAAATTTCTACATCAAATTCACTTCGAATTTTTGATTATGTTCCTTGCAAATTTGAATGGAAAACTGATCGTTTTTGAATATAAAAAGATAAATATTTCTGGCTTACTGCGATTCCTGAAGCCAATAGTCCAAACTGTTTGCATGTGAGAATAAGGCCCAAACAGCCAAAATGTCCCCACTGACACATGATGCTACAAACCAAAGCTCATGAAGAATCCCAGGAAGGATAAAGTAAAATGGACTCTCTGGTGTGTAGATATAACTGTACAGATAATAAAAAGCAGAGGGGGCAAGTATGAAGTTCAGTGTGTTTATTGGAATGTGAATCCAAAATTCTGGCACCACGCAAAGTACCATCCAGAGCTTCTCTTCTTTGTGCACTCCTTTGTCAACAACGAAACGGGCTGAAAAAAAACAGTCCGAATTTTTGTATTCATTTTTTTAAATCTTCAAAAAACTCATTTTTCTCAAAAATGTTTGAAAAAAGTATTTAATTTTAGAAATTTTGCAGTCTCAGGACTCCCCCATGTTTTAAAAATTGGAAGTTGAATACCATCGTTTTTGAAGACGAGTTAGCCCAACGATAAAAGGTATTTTCTGAATTTGCAAAAATACTAAAAAGAAATGTAAATCAGTTTTTTGAAAATCTTGGATTTTTAAAATGGAGAGTCTTTAGACCGTTGTTTCTCTATGTTTATAAAATACTTACCAGTATACTTCTCATTGAGATGCAAAAGACCGTTAATATAACGCCTCGTTCGGTCCCCAAAGACTAAAGAATTAATTAAGTTCGTAGAATGCATAATGTACCAAAGTGCAACAAACATGTGCTGAAATGTTCCTCGATGCGATGGGTAATTGGCGCTGAAATTTAAACGCACAATGTTCAACTGAAAACACAGGATTGAGAGCGACTGAATGAGGAAACAGCAGCAAAATATCCGCTGCATTTTACGAAGTCCTTCACTTTTCCACAAATCTATCCGCTTTGTTACGATGTTCCATTTCCAAGGCAGAAAAAATGATGTAGAGGCTGTAAATTAAATGCATTTTGAGTTTAATTAATTAATTAAAATTAGATTTTTTGGATTTTTTTTACATTATGTGTTTAAAATAACTTATTTTTATATTTTTTAAAATTACAGGTTCTTACAAGCAATGTAATGCGGTTAACAACAATTCGCTCAATTTCGTTCATTTGTTCCAATTCGCGGTGAATTCGATATCAAAATGTCCGCTAAATCGTAGCTAATTCTCAGAAAAAGTTTGTCGCAAATAATCTTACTGAATTCTTGCTAAACTCGTGGAGAACTCGACGAGAATCAGCTACGATTTGACGGAAATGTCGATATCGAATTCACCGCGAATGGAAATTGTTCAAGGGAATTTCAGAATGTTTAACACGTTTATGATTAAAGCTATATAATTTATATTATACAGTTTTTTTTAAAGTAGTCAAAACTTTTGAGATGGTTTTTCTATTTTTGTTTTAATAACTAGTGTTTTGAATCATAAAAGAGATTGCCATTGTTGCTTGAAAAAGTAAAAATTACCTGTAAAAATGATCAAACGGAGTATTTTAATAGTAATAGGAGACAAAGGAAATGACCCCACTGTGCGACTAAGATCATCAGAGTTGACCTCAGTATTGACCCTAGTGGGTTTTTCTACAAGACCATTTTCAACATTGTCTAAGTCTTTATCATCATCATTGTCATCGTTTACTTTTGTTGGAAAATGATGAAATCCCGGATCTCTTGTTACTCTTCCTTTTGTTTGACCTAAAAGTCTCGATATGTTTACAGATGTTGCTTTCCCATTACTGATTTCAGAAAGTGGCCTTCTACTTTTAGAAAATATTCCAATGTCGAAAACATCATCTTCATAGTCGTATGGAATAGAAGAGAGTCCACTGACCTACAAAAGAATTTTAAAAAATATATTCTCCAGTGAAAAGTGGCCAAAAATATGCCGAATTTCGGCTATATTATTTAATTTTTCAAGGCCACAAAAATTCGCAATATTTTTCAGGAATTTTAAAGGTATGAAGCTTCACTGTCCATTTTATATATTTAAAAAAAATATTATTAACACGAAATTTCAACAAATTTCACTTGCCAACCCTAATAACATGGAGATTTTTACAATTTGACAAACTGAAAACGGAAACCTCTGCCTATTTTAATACATATAGCCAAGAATACTTGAAAGCCGTAGATGTAAAAAATTTCACTAACAACCTAAAGTTTTTTTTATAATCATCTGTTTTTTATTAAATTGGTGTATACGCTTAAAATTCTACGATTTAAGTTTTTAAAATATTCAAGTCCAACATTTTCTTACAGTTTTTAAACTTCTTCTCCCCTTCTTCTTCAAAGTTCCCGTTTTTTGCATCTTTCTTGTACTTTAAATTAATTTAGTGAACTAAATGTACATTAAAAAAATTATGGTAAAATTTTTTACTTTAAAAAAAATTCTTATAGCCTAAAAGTTGTTATTAGTTTGCTGCTGAAAAGACTGAATGAACGAAGCTGATTTGAAAACCGTGGAATTTATAAACCTTACTGAGATGATAAATTCCAGGCATCACTTACATCACTTGATTATTTGATCAGTTGCGTGTTGCAGCAGCAGCAGATAAAAATACTTAGTGAAATTTTAATCGCACAAAACGGCTAAATTAGAAAAAGGTGGATTGCGATTATGCAATTTACCTTTTTGCAATCATTACATATGTACATATTTCTATGTACTATCTTGGGTTCTTTGTGCACCGTATTGAATAGGAATTGGACGAATAATCGGATAGTTTAGATCTTGACCAAAGCGAATCGCGATCGAATAGTTGAACAATTGAGTGTATGGCTATAAAAATCAAAGGCATGATAGAATAGCTGATGTTCTGGCTATAAAAAATCAGCCGAATAATCGAATTGTCATAAAATTAAGTGTATGGCTATAATAAAAAAAATCACTTGCATGATCCAATACCTGAGGTTGAGGGTATAACGAATCAATCGAATAGTTCAGATCTTGACCAAAGCGAATCGCGATCGAATAGTCGAAGAATTAAGTGTATGTATATGACAAATCACTTCTCAGGATCGAATAACTGAGGATCTGGGTATAAAAATCAGCCGAATAATCGAATCAATTAGATTATTCGTTAAAAAATCGAATTACAAATGACTTAAATACTTAAAGTTTCACAAAGGCACAAACAAACCTATTACTTAACATTACAATCCAGCCGAATAATCGAATAGTTCAGTTCATGCTTCTTACCATAATGAATCACAATAGCATAGGGGAATGCCTAAATCTCTTTAACTTAACACACGACGTTAACAAATCTGAGGAATTATTTAATCGATTCAATCGTTCGTTCAAAAATCTAATAAAAAAAGAATGAAGTATTCCATGTTTCGTAACAGCCAATGTTTGAATGGCATAAGTGTACATTATTAGAAAACACGCTACCACCAATCTCAATTTATTATCTTTACTTCACCCACTACCCGTTTTCATATTTAAAATATGTTTTTTTCTACACTAAAAAATGTCAATTTCTCGACAATAGCTAAATTAAATCTTAAATAAGAAATTGCAGTATCTGCAGTCGTATTATTTTCTGAAAAAAAAAATCAATTTATTTCATTGTATAATTTTACAGTTTTATTTTATAATCTGCAGGGCCAAATTTAGGATTTAAATAATTTAAATTTGCAAAAAAAAGAAGCAGAAATATCTGTTTTTAAATTCATGTATGTATAGTGCTTAGCTTTTTTCCACTCTATTTTTTCTATATTATTATGTGTATCAGTAGCCGATTATCTAATCCTTTCTTTGGCTTAAATAGATAATCGAGTAAAAGCTAAAGCAAGCGTTAATGAAAAGATTAAAAATTAAACTGCTCCGAGATAATTTTCATTTCATCGAAGCCTCGTAAGAGGTATTTTGTAATATTAATCAGCTCAAGTCATCCTTGACTTGTTATGTGCTTTATTAAAAACTGAAAAGAAGCCCTGACCTAGTCCAAAGTCATTTGATGTCGCTTCGTGCCTTTGCTCGCATCGGCACGAGCTGACATCTTTTTAATTGGTAACAAATTTCGTGAGTTAGTTTTG
>JAQGBQ010000380.1:0-23583 GCA_034698485.1 Vertagopus arboreus | reverse complement strand
CCATGATTATGCAAAAATATTTTAGAAAAGTGGCCCAGGGAATAAATATCAAAAATAGGGCTCTGTAAAACACTGTGTATTGTAGGATGACGGCGGTAAAACGTAGTCAAACAAAGTACATATATGTATGAGCACAAACGACCTTTCCATCTTCTATACTTGAGACTTTAGATTCCTAATGTAATTCCTACGAAGCCTTACTTTTACTTTTAAGAGATATACGATTCTAAGAAAAAAGTCTTCGATTCAAGATCCTTAAGAAGATGAAGGAAGTAAAAGAATTATCTCGACGGAATGTCACCGTATGCACAGAAATAAGAAGTAATGAAATAAAATCAAATGAAATGGTGTGATCGGCTCTACAGTGATCCATTTTAATACATATAGAAAACTTGTCTTTGAATAAAAGTACCGAAACTAGACTAAAGTCCAAAAGGAAACGGAACATTTCCTCCTGCGTATTATATGGTAAGTTGAAGTAGAAGAAAGATATCTGGAGGTGGAAAGTCATATTACACAAAATTCGATCTTTGTCTCATCGTATCTTTAACTTTTACTAGTTCTGCCATTCTATCTTCTTTGGTGCAGAGAGAAAGTATATTATTATAGGGTGATGGTAGAGAGCGAGTTGCTGACTTGAGAATCGAAAGGGAGATGAAAATGCATTAGGGAAATGGACAATAAAACGACTCCATATTATCAGATTCTATCTTCTTTTGAGTAAATTGAATTGAAATACATTCATTGAAATTCTCAAGTATAAAAGAGCGGAATTGAATTGGAAATGAAGACGCATAGTAATATAACTCAACGCTATTATTGCGCATATTTTATTACATCTATTGCGAATATTCCTTTTTGCAAAGGGGATTACAATTTTTATAGGACATTTCATTTATGATGGAAATAGGCAGGGGAAATGCATAAAAACGTCTAGAATCCCACGAGACTGACTTTTCAGCCTGTTTTTAGTAGACTTAAGAAATAAACGTTATTTTTAAATGTAGCAGGCCCTAATTTACGCTATTGTCTAAAACGAAGAGTCTATATTTTTCATATGAAGTACATAGTGACATATTATGATAGAAATAATATAAGCAACTTACAAAAAAAAACTCTCAACGGGTTTATACTTGTCTTCGCAAAATAAACGATATAATAGTAAAGAAAGCATAGAATTTGAGAGTTGAGAATAGGAAACGTGGGGTTTTCGCTACATGCTCACACAGACTATTCTATTTCATTGTTTCAACTCAGTATTCTGGACACAATAAGCTTAAGACGAGAGCAATTTAAAAGCCCATTAGGTCCAATGCAATGACGATAGACCCTGACTCTCTTAGCCGTTCCAACTCAGCTGGTTCAAGTCTGGATTTATCCACTATGGCTGGGATTCTTGGAGGATTATGTTGCAGAGACAACAATGGTTTCAAATTTAGACTGTCCACTCTACCATTTTGGTAAAAGAGACCGGATGAGATCCAGCTTCTAAAAGAAATCGAGGACTTTACGAAAGAAAGGATTCTTTCCCAGACTTTGAGAGTTTAGTCTGTAAATCTATCCTGCATGACTCATTTCAAGATTTCACGTTCACGCTGATATTACATGTACAATAAGATATTCATTTGGACTTTGCACTGGAAACCGAAAAACGTTCATTATCTTTGAATAATAAAATAAAAAATTGTGAAGTTGATTATGCAAACTAACTTAAATAATCATTCTTTAGACGATGACAAATCGATTCGTTGGAATAAAATTTACGCAATAGTTTTGAGATAAAAGCAATTGGAGCCACTGAATAGAAGTCGTTGTAAACAAGCATTTGAAATCTGAGTTAACAATCCTCAAGAGAATTAAAAAAAGATCATTTGAAAAGTAATTTAGAATTTATGAGCTACTGATGTAATGTGAAACTACAGACAATGTAGAGCAGTGAAAATATTTACTTGTGAACATCTCAATTGTCAATGTTATTATGTCAATTAAGCGTGCAAATTCTCTGGCAATGGTGCAATTCTTGTTTAAATGATTTCAGCACTAATAAATTTAAATTTGCTTAAGTGCAAAAAACGAGATAGACGAGACTGAATGCTATTATTGTTATTGAGACTGAAGATCAAAATACATTAAATTGAGCCAGGCAAACACTTTGCGATTAATGGCCCAGTTTATTTTTCTTCCGTCGTAAAACTGACATCTATACTCCCAGTGAAATCCGAGGAATATTATATGCGTAAGTGGAAAGAAACACAATTAGATTAGAATGGAAATATCATCACTATCCTTTAACGGCCTCATTGTTTTGTATTTATAAAGTAATAGATGCTATTAACTAATCGCTTTAAAAAAAAACATTTATGAACTATTGACGAAGATTCGTTTGGGAATTCGACTCCAGGGGTAATGAGATCATTAATAT
The DNA here is from genome assembly GCA_034698485.1 of Vertagopus arboreus. Taxonomy (NCBI): domain Eukaryota; kingdom Metazoa; phylum Arthropoda; class Collembola; order Entomobryomorpha; family Isotomidae; genus Vertagopus; species Vertagopus arboreus. Next base: position 21,161 of record JAQGBQ010000380.1, on the reverse strand, counting down.
AGTGTTTTTAATAACTTATAACTGCATATTTATTTGTAAATATATTCAGTCGTAGAATTTTATCACGTACAATGGTACTAAAAACCCGAGACGTTCAAAGATAACACTGCGTTTGAAATCAATCGTATATTGATGAACCTAGATAGTTGTGTGCGCCTTATCAAAATAAACGTAAACCCTTAGTTACTACCCACATGAGTAAGAAAACAAGGATATCAAATAGCAAGGGAAAGAATTTTTTTTAATCTTAAGGAAATGTTCACTTTAAAAAACATCCTCAAGACTCAATAGAAGTAATATGAAACTTTCAAACGTCTCAGAATCTACGAAACAAATGGTCTATCAAAATATTGATTTTTTTGAAAAGAGAACAAGTAAAATGATATCGTGGTTTCCCACACAGCTTAGAGCTTTTATCACCTCGGGTTATTTTTTAAGTAAAAACAACTGCTAAAAATATACTCTGTATTTTCTATTCAATACTCCCGTCATCTTCATTGAATTTGAAAATATATTTCCTTATATTTAAACCAGCCCCTCCAGAGAAAAGACATCGACACATTCCCATCGATATTGACATAGGCACTTCCTTTCGTTAGTTCCAATCCTAGCTAAATTTATTAAATGTTTTATTTGGATAACTTGTAAAATTCAGCCCAAAAATGACTCAAAAATTTAAAAACTTTCTAGTTGCTCATTTCAGCCAAGAATTGTCAAATTTCTACATTCTAAAAGTAAGCCCCTCTCACCCTTTTCTTATTAATATTCAATCACTCCCTGTTTAGCCCTGTTGGCTGTGGCAGTTTTTGAACTTTAAGCTTAACTTTTCTTTGAGCTAAACCAAAAAGTGAATATATGGTAGAAAAGGAAGGAAAAAGTCATCTCGAGTTAATTCCAGCTCAATTGAACTGTAAACTCTATTCCTACAAGATATTTCCTCAGTACTACTACTACTGACTTGTGTTATAATAATTTTCGTTATCTCAAGACATGGCAATAGCAATGACGAGAAGTCAGTCAGTCGGTCCCAAGATCCCAAGACACGCGATTAGATTGACAGGGAGAGAGAGAGGAAAGGAAACTAGAGAGAAAAAACGGTCTGGAAATTGTTGAGTTGAAACCATTCACATAAGAAATGGTAAATTGTCATCTTCTTTGTGTCACAATTTCCAGTCCTGAGCTCATGTCACATGTTCATGTTCTATGAACCTTTTTGGCTTTGTAAGTTATTATAAATGTAACTGTTGCGGCATACGTCTGAACCTCATTATTTTCAGGACTTCTTGTCCTTCCACTACTTCAACTATAAGCATGTGTGGAAAAGTAAATATGATGACATTTAGAGCACAAACTAAAGCTACGTTGAGGAAACTTAAAAACTCAAAGAGGAAGTATGCCATGGATATTATATTCTACAGTAATTTGAATTTCAGGAGTCTGGAATCGTCTTCAGTTTCTTTAGTGCTCCTTGTGTTGTCATCATTTCAAGACCTTATTTTTAATTAGGGAATGGAAATAAGCCTTGTGCCTTTCTTAACCCAACTTCTTCTATTAAACGGCATGCATCTGTAAAATGTGGAACTGCCAGTTATTAAGAGACGAACTCCACATTTTCTATTGTTTGTAGTCGTGCTGCATATATGTTAGTACATATCCATATCTAGATATGATTTTGGAAACTTGGAACCTTGAGAAGATACTAAATGGAGAAACCTGAAGCTAAATGAGAAAGAAAAAACGGGTAAATTCGATCCCCTGGTGCCAGAAAACATACCATGGCGTCAATTAGGATCTAATTAGAGTTCATTTTAGCGCAAGCACAGCCTTATTTAACACTTCTTTGGTGGAATGCACATAATTTTCATATTGCACGGTAGGAGGTTTTATCTTCTATTCCTGTTAATGTATATACATGAAATACCATCCGTTCTGCTATAAAAGATATAGAGGCAGTTAAAGCTTACTGAGAAAATGCCACAGCACGTTTAAGGGCAAAGGCTTTTCTCATAATAAGAGGGCTGGGACATTCTTAGTTGGATCTCTAAAACTTTGGAGGGACACAATCTCAAATATCTTTCAACAAGATGTTCTACACCATCACATCACATAACTATTACACCAAGACCAAGTCAAGAATGCATATTTTAGCACAGCCAACAAAATCCACACAGATTCAAAAGAACTACAAACTATACAAAGTACAACAAGAGACGACAGACCGAACTGCTTCTCAGGGGCAAAGTTTGCTAATACCATTACATAACAGTGTAAATCCTAATGTTGCGTATCTTAAGCTTACTTTGCTGTTTCTAGTCTGTCGGTTTGAAGCGTAAACTTGCATTCATTTTATACAAGAAGGTGGTGGATGGTGAGAGCATTATTATTGTTATTACTATTATGGGAAATCTCTTTCTTAGAACTTATTGAAATATTTAATGATACAAAGTGGTTTCTTGTTTTTTCGCCGACTGTTTAAATGCCTATATAGATTTTCCATGCACCAGGGGATGCATTATAGATTCATCAGAATAATGCAAATGTAATTCTACTTGCTACTTGAAGAACAAAAAAAATATATATATCATGCGTTTAATGCTTCTGGATGAAAGAAATACAGAAATACGAAGTGAGGGTAAAAAGAATAGCTGTGAAGCTCTCAGGGATTTGAATTCACTGAATGGATGACTGAGGATTTATATGGTGTCCATTTTTATTTTTCTTAAATTATTATTACTGTTACCTGACTGCTCAAGAACATTAGCAACATGGAATTTGTATGGCATGAAGTTCCCATACTTAAGACATTCACCTCAGCGTGCAAAAACATCTGCATATTTTCTCGATAATCCTTTTCATTATTAGTAGACTTGCTCGTTGACTTGCTCATATCTAGCATAATCTTCATACTTTATAGGAACAAAACTACCAAATATTTTTTGTTGTTATACAATTCAATCATCAAAGTCGTTAATTTTACTGGGTGCTGTCCCATGCTCAGTCAGATAATTAATTTTTCTGCTGTCAGCAAGTCCATCGAACGTAAGAAATAACGTTTTTCAGGATTGTTGAAAAAGCAAGAATCATCTTTGATAATAAAGTTGTGCTTGAGTAAGATGTACAATTAATGTAAAAAAAATCTTGACGACTGTAGGATTGCAAATGATTGATGGAACGAAATCCAAAGAATTGTGAATCGGATTCTGAAATGGGTGTAGAAAATGCGACTACAATTTATGAGGCAATGACATCCACATAATCAGATATAAAATGCTAGATTCCTAGAAAGCTGTCTACAGTGCTACAATAGTATTTCTGGCCAAATCTGAAGCTTCATGCAGTCTTGATGATACAAAGACGCGATAGGACGAAGTCAACATCCAGTATTTCATTTTCTAGAACCCCTGGAGAGATACAAAGCCCGGAATTCATACACTCTTGATTGTCTTGCATCCTACCAAACGGATTGTAAAAGCAACTCCACCACTTTAATTTCAGTCAAGTGCAACTCCCTCAATTACAAAATTTTGGAGGAGGAACGGATTTACTCCTAAACCAAGCCTAAACGCACAAAACAAGATCTGTAGATTTTAAATGCTATAGGGCTTGTTTTCTATCCTACTACTGAAGAATATTCTCGGCATGAATCCTTCCGAAACAGATAAGCTCACTTAGGGTTTGTTCAGGATGCTCTTCGGTATCTTCGAACACTTCTAAGTTTGAAACGCAGAGAAACAACCAAGCTACTATGGTGCATAACAGTTATACAATAACATTCAGATTGCATTTATATTTATTTATACTGGTTTATCAAACCACGCCAAAAAAGAAAACACAAGTGAAGCCACCGCCCGGGCCACCCTATTACAAAGCTACATGTTCAAAGAGATACTTTGATTCAGTCTATGTACCACTACTGATAGTGGTCTTGGTGGTGTTGGTCTCGTAGTTATTGGGATGATGATGATGATAAAGTAAATTGTGATCTAAAGGAGAATCTCAGGAGGAGATGAAATGAATGCCGTTGGATGTGCACTGAAAGCTCCAAGTCTAAATTGAGCTACGAGGGAGGATAGTAAATTGGACTGATGATATACGAAAGGGTGTGGGCTCTTTACGTATTAAATGACATATTGGGTGTTGTAAGATATTGTTATCTTCTTCACAACCAACCACCCGACCAATATAATGCCACTACACTATAATGCTTTCCCTTTTTGTACTCATATATGGTTTTGAAGCCTATAGGCATTACTAAAATATATTATAGATTGCAGAGTAAAAGACTGTCGGCTTGGGTCAAAAAGAAAGGACTTTCACTTCCATTTGCCCAAGAGTCTCTCTTGGACTTTCTCCCTCCGACGCAAAATCTACTTCAATCTTTACAGCACACTCTCTCAGCCTAGAGTCTTCTGTCTGCCTCAGTTCCATCACTAAACTAAGCCACTCAGCCTTCAATGTCTTTGGGATATTACTCTCTTTGGTGTTTAGATAAAGACAGCTTTCCCACATACTACTATTATAACTTTAGTCTTATATTAGCCGTTGTTAGTGTGAGCTTTATTAAAGATCTTATGAAAAAGTTGGCACCGTCTGAGACATACTTTTGGGTTACGACTAAAGTTTAATTTTGGGTTTAGTTTAAAGCATTTTTAGTATAAAAAGTATGTCAGGGAATCTTTTTTACAAAATTCAAGAGTTGATTTTTGAATTTCCATAACTAATCTACATTGTAACAACAAAGGGGGACTAATAAATAACAAGATTAAAACTTTTTCCCTGATAAATAGAAAATCATGTTATTGACTGCAACTTTTGAAACTTGTGATTTTGCAGGAAATACAAATTGGAACAATTATTTAAAATTTCAAAGTAAATAAATAATTTTATTCCCATGTTTTCCTGTAGTACATGTAATAAGTAATAATACGTTTTTCTCCGTGCACGAATTGAAAAGATTCATAATGACCTTTGCCCTACAAAATGTAACAGCCTGATGGTGTGTCTTTTTATATTATTTGCACAAAGATCTTGATATTGAAAGAATGCACCGAACTATGAAACGACAAACTCTGTACAATACAAAAGATCAGAGAAATCCTAACTAGAAAAAGTGCAGGATTCAAGGATTCATCCCTTGAGAGAAATTGTTTTGATACTTTGATCATTCGAATGCAAGAACGGAACTCACCTTCATTTCTCATATTTTTTCGTACAATGAAACACAAATTCAAAATTTACAAAGACGGTAGATAAGGGAAGTCGCCTCGCTGCGCTTTTCTTGAATGATACATACACCGGTGTAGGTTTGGGATTTCGAAATTGTGATTATGAAACTTGTGTAGGAGAGACTTTGAGATTTACAGTGTATATGATATAAATAGTATGCTTTATATAACATCAAACGGATGTGTCGCCTCATTCATTCCTTCTTCAACAGCAGCAGCCTATCTAATCTGGTCTGCACAGAGAGTGACAAATCACTGTTGTTTTGTTCTCTTACTTTCACTCAAATTTCATAGTTTGTTTCATTTCCCCTTACTAGCAAACTAAAATTTGCAGTCCCAGTCGTATTTTAACGATCCATCTCGTCTGCTTTCTGTTATAGAAGTTGTAGTAGTAGAAGTAATCCGTTATTGTTACTCACACCTCTAGAGAGTGTCACGTTTTTAGGAATATACATGGGAATTGTACACAAATATGGAATTATGAGTGAGAAGTGGCATATGCTGTGAACCTGTGCAAGAGAGTAACAGATAGTCGTAGACAGATGTGGTTTGAATGAATACAAAATAATTCTTTAGGACAAAATAGAAATAAACCTGGACGAGGAACGTTCTATATCTGTGAGAACTGAAGAAAATAGTCTATATATCTGTCGAAGCCAATTTAGATTTCATAACATTCCAGAGGATATGGTCATATTTCCAGTGTCACGGTCAATGAACGTCTGTATTATTTTTTTGGTGAAAGCATCCAGATTTGAAAAGAAAGCTGCAACGCAGGCAAAAGGTACCAAGGGAATAAATGTTTGATATTCTAGGTCCAACGTTAGAATTGACTTTTCAATGAACTCGTGTCAACTGAGATTTGGAAAGAAATCTGAGATTGATACACCTAACTCAAAATATCCTAGTTGAGCTTTCTTAAATTCCATCTAACCGGTCAGTATTTTGGTTCTAGATAGCTTTTCATTGCTTTGAATTTTTCAATCGTATACAATACAAATATAAAAGCACGAGACCACGGCTACTGATGTCATGTTACTGTGTACTCGCATGATACAAATCTTCTTCCTTTCTATTGATTTTCTCTAAATAGAAATTGCTGAGCTAGTACTCTAGATCGTATAAGGTGGTACTACATACCATAACCAGCTAATAGAAGTCATCTCCGCGCCACAACATCCATGTCTAGTGTCTACCTTGTAAATGGAACTGCTTCTTCGTTCCTGACTTTCCGACAGTCACGAGTCGCGACCAAGTACATGACTTTGAATGCTGTCAACGACTATGAGGATTTCCAGGACAGGTTCACATCACATCTCTCATGAGGACAAGCCTTAGAAGCCAGGGCAGGAAAACACTATATAAAATATACTAACAGGAAGGATTTATAATGTCAGACAAGTCAGAGCTTTCAACTTGAATGCAATATAATGTAGTATGCGTAGTAGGAAAGCAAGTAAAGAGGAAAGTCGAATTGAAGATTCAAGACTCAAGATTGCATCCTAAATTCCAATGCAACTCACATCTCCAGTCAAGGCAATAAAAAGAAAGATGTTGGCCCTCCGTAGTTGGATGTATATGTAATGTTTAATGTTATCCCAACCTTCCTAGCTCGACATCTCGTCTTACTCGTATGAGGAAAAACAAATACTAGGGTGTTTATAATAGAATAAAAAAAAGTGTGATGCAGAATCTAGAATGTGAATAATATGGACAGTTCAAGACTTTGAGACGGAGTGAACTAATGTTGAATATCAGGCCAGCAAACAACAACCGACAAGTTTGAACTTTTCGTCTCCAAATATCTCGTCAAGAAAAATTTTGATGCATGCCTTTGGGGAAAAGTTCACAGATTTAACAAACGAATTCTGAAGCTCAAAGAAAAAAATACGATTTTCTTATTATACGGTAGGGGAACTGGAGCTTGATTGTTCAGAGTAACTGGAAGACAAAGGATTTTCTTTCCTTGTACGAAATTATTATCTTAAAATTATTATTAAATGGTTTAGCTTGTGCTTGGGCTCGATTCAAGACAATTTTATTACCGACACAACATTAAATACTCCCCTACGCATTAATTTGAAAAGATCAAAGGAAATAAAAGCCTTTTTAAACCAACATGTTCTTGCTTTTTCTCACAAATAAAAGATTCGACGAGGACGAACTTCGTCAGTCTGCTTTAGCTTTGCTTTCGACTTCGTACACTTTACAAATAGTAGTACGTTCTTGTTTTACTTTCAAACTAAAATTAATAGAAAATCCAGAGGCACTACTACTTTGCTTGTTCTCGTGCTTGTTTGAAGTCAAAGTCTTGTAGTCATTTATCACAGTCTAAAAACAATGGGCCATATAAACTGTGGATTGACAGTGCACTCATGTTATACAAATTTCAACTCTGAAAACTCATGTTGCCTCTGGAAGTTTGAGTTTCCATTTAATTAGCAGGTTTTTAACTTTGAATGTTTTCAATGGACTTATTTTTTTTTAACAAACTGCTTAACAAAATATTTTAGAACCTATATGTAATTGTTTTATTTGTAATTTACAAGTTTGTAAATAACTCCAGTTGAATTGACAGTTTGGGTTTAACTCAAAATATGAAAATAATGTGGTACATGAAGAATGTTCAACTTTGTGTAATTCATTCAACCGACAACAAAGAAGGGCGAAGCCATATCTTACACCAGCTTATCAAAAAGTAATTTATATTGGATTAGCCGTTATTGTCCAGTGCACGCCCTTTTCCAATTTTGAATGTGTTATATTAACCTAGAACTTGGTAGTCATTCTTACAACGTACGTATATTCAAATAAATAGTAAAAACAAAAATTAGTTTCTATCTATTTAAGCTATTCTTAAATATCGGTTGACGGAAATACATTTTCATACCAAACTCTACATACATTTTGTTTTATATAGGCATAATCTCTTGAAAACATCAGTGAAATTAAGTACCTTCAAAATAGTTCAATGAACCAAAATTTTCATGGCTGAAAATGGAAGAATAAACCAATTCAAATGCATTGAAAATTCTCTTTTTACAAATCCAGAAAATCCACCTAATGCACATAGCATTCTGCTAGTTTGTTAAAGACATTATGCTAATGAAACTGCCATCCCCTTATTTTTATGAGGATTACCTGGGGTAAAATATTCACAGGTGTAAAAAGGATACATTTACATTTCGACTGGGATACATTATTACATAAAAAATAATATCCAATCTGGTTCATATCTGTAATTTGTAGCCGCATAACTCATAACGTTCTTCTAAGGTGAGAAAGAAATATTTTATGTAATTCAAAGAGGTGTATTTTTTACCAACAATCTTTTAAGATTTGAACCATAGAAATTACAGGCTGCATATACCAAGTATAAGTACATAATCGGAACACTGACACTATATATTTAGCTGTAGTTATGTAAAAGTATCTCTAAAACTTCCATGCCCTACCCTCTCGGCTTAAATGTAGAACATTTCTCTCAAATCATTAAACTATAGTAAAACTTCACCGCTCAACGCCTCCCAGACATTAAACATTATCTCCAAGGTACAGAATATGAGATAAGGAAATCTTTATTGAGGACCTCCTCCTTTATTTAATGCTTAAGATGACTTCATTGCATTTCTTAGTTCATCTAATCTCACCTCCCTTCACCATCAGCTGAAAAACTGGGATTCTTGGAATCAAGAATGAAGACATTTTCTTCAGTATTAGTACCCAACCCATTACCAATATACTAACCACAACTGAATATTACTTACGCATAACATAAGACGGAGTGGCGGATCTATCTACACTATAAATCTTTTTCAAGCTTATCGATCGTCAGGCCAAAAGCCTATGTATGTATCTACTGAATTTTTTGCACAACTGGAAGCTGGCAACATCATAGGCACTAGCAGTGTCAGTAAGTAACCATCCAAGTACAACGCTTCATTGCCCCTGGAGATTTTCTAAGAGTCTTAAACTTGCTATCTACAAGTGCCCGAGAAGAAAATGTGCTAGATTTTTGTACAGATCTGCAAACTCAACATTGAGTTGGTTGGGACTGCAGGCCAAGGAATGAATCCTTTGTATAATTCACCGTTTGATGTTAAATAATATAAAACTCCTGATCTTCTCCAGAGTTTACTTTTGCTCGGTTATTGTGGTCTGCAGATTCTAGATTCTGTGGAATCCTTAGAAAGAATTGTGTAAACCTTGTGAACCTTTTGAAAAATATCTTTTGAAAAAGAAACACCAAAAAGCTGACGCGACATGATCCTATCGCTTTTTTCCAATTCTCAATATATTTAACCTTCATAATAATAATAACAAGTTCATGTAACACGTTGAACATGTAACTCGAATGAAAAAGGACACAGCTGAAAAGATGTGCGGAAACAAGGATAGAAAGAAAGACAGAATCAATGGACCCGAACAAAAGTTCGTTTCGTCTTGCATCTTCTACATTCTGGGAGTTGTGTGTGTACCACAACCAGTGTGTCATTGCTTAGAAAAACATTATCAGAACGATCCCCGACCATCATTCCAAACTATAAGGCTACAATGTAACATTGTAAGAAAAAAAGTATCCTTAAATGTATCTGTAGTGTAAAAAGATATTTACTTTCTGGGAACCTTTCCTGCCAAACCGGAAGCCAAGGCTTGACGAAAAGTACTTTAACACACCATGTTCTCTCTGATTCTGGTTTTGTCCCTACTGTGTTCAAACCCTCATTTGACATTTAAGACCAGCTCTTAACAACTTTGGCCAAACTAACTCCAGGAGTCCTCTGGATTCCACAATCAGATAAAGAAATCCTTCCTTAGCACCCAATCTATATAATGGATGCTTAGTCGCATCCATAAATTATGTCATCGTTTACAATACATCTTACAATTTGGCACAGCCAGAAAAAAATGTCAATAGGAAGACCCCTACCTTCCTTTCGTCTTAACATGTTGTACTGTACAGAATTTGTTTTGTAAAAGGAATAAATAAAATTAGTCAATGAAGTTCGAGAAGAGTGACCATCCATCGGTTCATAGTATTAACAACTTGTAGTGTTGAATGAATTACATAAAGATTGTATGTATTTTGTAAGCATTCTAGCAGTTAACACTGAAAGGACAAGGACATTGCTGGACGTCCTCTCCTTTTATTCCTTTGATACACATTTTCCAATAATGAGTTGGAATTCTGAATTGAATAACTCTAGTAAGGATTTAGTATAGACCCTAGAGGCTCTTCTTTCAGGTTACCTTTTGGACTTTTTGGCTTACGATGGCTTTGTAGTTTTACATTATTACAAACTATTGGTGAGGTAGAAAAGTCGTTTTAAAAGAGAACAATAAAGTACAATACGTAACATACCTCTATGGTGTCGTATTCTGTGATTGCAACAAGGTGCGTCCAAGTCCGAGTCCCAGGCCAAAGCCATAAGTGGGGCTATGGAAAAGGGACAATGTAAGGCAAAACACATCACAAGAACTACACGCAAGCAAATGTTCAACATTGTTGCTCCTGTTATTTTTTTCTGACTCCTTGTCCGATTTTAAATTCAATGGATACTTTTCTTCTTGTCGTGTCGTGGCTTTTGATTTCGTACTGTTGTCCTATTTTCTGAACAGTTCAGAGTTGTCCCTATTTTACTAGGAGGAGACTGGTTTTGGGAGGAAATGTTGACGATGATGAATAAAGTTATATGATGTCCAGTCTGAAAATAATATCCGCAATGTTTCTAGCCTATGCTATATACCCTTTTATTCAAGTGGTCAATGTTCGTTTCAAATGGTTGACTCGTCAACTGAATAGCTTCTTCTTTTTATGACCAACAGTTTTGGGATATGAAATTATTCTAGAGTTGTACTGAAAGGCAAAACCCGGATTCAATAATAATAAGGGTAATATCTTTCTATTCTTCCTCTTTTGGATTTATTTAGGTTGTTCCAGATTTCTTCAGACGTTAAACTCCAATCGGAAAATGAACATGACCATCAGAAAATGACCAACCGCTAGTTGACACTTTTCTCCAGAATAAACGATGACAACTTCTAGAAATGAATTGTACGTGATTTTTTGGATTTTCTGGTATTTCCTCCTAATTCGAGATTGACCACAAAGAAGAACAACCGGTCAAGAATATGAAGAAAAGCTGTAGTTCGTTTCTAGGTTCTCAATTTCCTCTTGAAAATCTTGAACCGGGGAATCAAAGTCCAGGATACATGATCAGAGCTTTTCTTTAAGTCTAGTTTGGCTTAGTTGACACTACAAGTTAGTTTCTTCGGTTCCAGTTTATCTCTATATGACAGACTGGACTAGACGGGGATTGGGTTTTGCTCGGGTGATTTCTCTAATATGCCGTTTCTCACTTAGCAGGGTGCAACAGCAGAGCTTCAAGTAAAACCACAATGGTTATGGTTTGCTATAATATATCGGATACTTTGCTGCTGGCTGTAGGCTATTCCAGATTTGGGCCAGTTAAGGATTACAAGGAATTTTCACTTTCACAACTCCGACTCCACACCAGATGACTTATGGATGGAACATGAAATCTCACGTAACGGACTTTGACTCATGTGGACGTGAAGACTAACTTTCTTTCTCGTTTCAAACGTGCAAGGCCCACTTCTGCAACTTTCTACTCTAGATTCTGCAAGTCTAGTTTTTCAGAATCGAAAGCAAATTCTTGATGCAACAGTGAACACTGAACACGAGCAGCAGTATGGAACAGCAGCAGTAACAGTAGAATGTAGCATATGGCACATGTGGACCTTAGTACAAATATTACAACTGTGAGAGAATGGTAAATGGCAGTTTCCACTAAAAGTGGCAAGTATTGTCTATATTTTATATAGAAAACTTTAAGTTAGTCCAAGTCACTTTCCTTCTTTCCCAAAAGTGAAATAATAAGGCTAGTTTTTGCCCCTAGTGTGTATAAAGGTTCGACTCGGATTTCGAAAGAATTGTATGAAATATTGAGAGTAACGATCTTAAACTATGTAAGTTCTGGTTGAATTTCCTACTAGCAGAACATATAAATGCACATATTCAAGCTCGAAATGTTTCTTAACACTTTTTGGAAGAATTATACGACGACGAGTATGTAATATTAGCAGGTAAGCCTATACTGCTATAAATGGGCTGAACTAGTTATTCTAACATTCCATACTCTTTGTCTTCAACCATCCCATTATTCTATTCAAGAGTCCCAGTCCGTTTCTCCAGACTTGACTTACACACAGAGAGAGAAAGTCACTAGTGTTCTCTTTCTCTACGGAATGAAAGAATTTATATGTTTCGCTTAGAATGATGGTGGTGGTTGGTTAGTGTGATATCCTCCACCTCCTGGCTACTTTCTTTTACAGTGAAAGTTACACTTTGTTCGTTCCTTGGAAATTCTTTAGAATTTATATATATTTTTTCTAAAAGTCAGTAGTCACCCAGTCTTTGGTAACTCGGTAGTACATCTTTCACTTTCACTCCTTCAGACAACCACGATTCAGAAGGACTCTTATATAAAACACAGAGTGTTATATTATTTCTCTCAATCCTTTTCTCAACACTTTTTTTTCTTCTTCTTAGAACCAACTTCTTTTCTGTCTTTAGTCTCTCCTGCTGCCTATCTTAATAAACTAGTCTGTGAAAAAATACAATGAGAGTTGTACGGAATAGCAAGCGTCAACTCTAACTATCAACATCAAGTCAAAGTCAAGAATACTCCACATGTATCTCAAATTTCACGATCATTCCTTAAGAAAGAATTAGATTACTCCGCTACTTCGTCCTCGAAACACAAAAGACACCCAGTTTCTAAGCACATCCGACAAGGATTTTTCTCGATAAGTCAATGTTCACTTTTTTACGGAAAGGGGTTGGTAATTCGGTAAATAGGAAGAATGTTGTTTTCCTAGGAGAAAATCTCTTGATGTATTTTTTAGTATTCAGTACAGAACACAATACTAGGCGACGATGAAGAGGTAAGAGTTAAATGCTAACGAAATTACTTAAAATGTAAGTAGTAAGTTTGAAGTGTAAAAAAGTTTCATTTAAACACTACAAACTGAACTCTGGTAATCCTTTAAAAATAGTTTGACAATTTCGTAACTTTTTTTTTGTTGCCAACAATTACCAGCAGAAGCTCTTTGCCACTTTTGGAAATTATTTAACGCAACACGAAGAAACGATTCAAAGGGAGATGAAAGGATTGTTGATGATTACTACAGGAGCGGATGTATCGTTTACTATAACAATCTACAATAATCGACTGATTGTTCATCCTTTGAAAATTAGAACTAGTTGATGATTCGATTCTGGAAACATGGAGTGAGATGATTACTTTATATCTTTGTAGATTGTTATTATTCCACTTTAAAAAAATTAAGTGCTTTGTCCTCCACAACTTCCTTTAAAGTTTAAGAAGTCAATATCTTAGGCTCTTATATTCTTGTGAAAAATTAAGAGTTTTTTTTTCAAATGCAAAATGTTCCTTAAACAAGGGGAATTTTGTAAAGTCAAGCAGCTGCCGAACGGATGAATCAGTCGGAGTTCTTAAAGTCGAAATGGTGTTAATCTTCTTTCTCACTATAAGAAGATGAAGACGAAGAGGGGGACTGTATGACCGTGGAAAATTGAGCCTTAGGTGTTGCTCAAAATTACGTCCATAAAATCTGTTATTATTTATATTATAACTCCACTATCTCCATCCTATCATCTCTGTTCATTCAAGAGAGACGGAAATATTATATCCACGTTCTATTGTATTATAAACATACTTTGAAATCTTTCACGGGTTCTTTACGGGCATACGCTTCACTTTACAACATTATTATCACTCTGATGATTATGATGATGGTGAAGAAAAACCACTGAATTCATGGTTCAAGTTCAACATTTTTGTGAGCATATTATCGCCTTCATTATCATACTATTATGCTGGTATACTCATGAATGGTTATCATGTACTAATATAATAATTCCAGAACATTTTATAGTGTTGAAATGCTGAAAGTCTCACCGACACCGACAGTTATTATGTGAATGAGACTGTATCAAGTAATAAGGGCCGACACCAATCTAAAGCCTTGTCGTGAGAAGTTAAAGAACTTGGCTTGGACAACAACTCGGTTCTTGTCTGGAGATTTTTTTTCCCTTGGTCGCTTTATACGATAGAGCTTGATAGTAATAATAATAATAATCTCTCTTTCCTACAACTGAATCACGATTCCTTTCACCACAAGAAAAATTCTTGTTGACAAAAACTCTTGAGATTTTCAAGGTTTTTCATATGCCAATTCGAGGGTCTTGAAAAGCCACGAGACGGAAAAGACGAGATGACCAATTTTTCGAGAGAGAAAAAAAGTAATCCTTAAACCCGAGTGTTAACTTGACAATAGTTATAAACAACCACTGCAGTTTTTGATAAGGTATGTTTTTAGACTTTGTTGATATTCCTGCTTATTTTTCGTAAAGTTATATATCCTCCACCAGACCACTTATTGAGTTGTTTGCAGCAGGTTTGGGGTTTTTGAGGTCCAAAGTAAACAATTTAGTTCGTGATGAAGATGTTACTCTGAAATGTGGAATGTGGAATCGAGATGCGGCTTTTGAACAAAACAATGGGTAGCAGCGTAGAAAATTGTTGATGTGAACTTCCTTTCCTTTCAACTTTTCAAGTTAATTAGCTCTCAGTCAGAAATATGTAGCTTAGAGCTATTGAATGTTACTACAAGGTCTTCTTTGCTCCGAGAAGTATCAAAACCCAAACCAGTCAAAAATCAACCCGACCGATGTTGATGATGATGTTGGATGTGATGATGGCGTTTGGTATCTTGTTCAATAGTTTAAGACGAAGGGTATTATCTTCCAGAGGAGGATTAGATAATTTCTACTGAAGTAAAAGGTAGTTTGTTTTCAGAGTTGAAAAACACCGTCTCAGTACCCTTCCAATGTTAAATAATATAGATGTTTGCTGGATTTATAAACTGTTCAAGGTGGACCACGAGGGATGGAAAATGCATCCAAGAACACAACACGAACTTTAAAGAAGGGTTCTCGGGAAAAAACAATAATGACCAATAATGATGATGATTTGCTCTGTTGCTCCCCAAACAACAAAAGCCAAGAGTCAAGGTATTATGGAATGTCTCAATTTAGTTGAAATGTTGAAATCCTCACAACCAACAATACAAGTACATTTATAGAGATAATATAGCTGGGTATCGTTTTATAGGAATTTTTGTAACGTGTGTACTTTTAGTACCAATACTTTGAACAATTTCCCAAGGTAATATTTTATATAATGTTATTATCCGTTGATACGTGTATTCGGAGCGATGTTGATTGTGACTAACGTGCACCTTCACGCTTCTAACGCTGGCGTGCAACTGGCTCGAGAACTTTGTGAGCAAAGCTGGAAAAGGGGATTCTAACATTGGAACAACTCGACATCCACTTCCACTATACCATCAACATTGCAGAAGAGATGTTCAAAAACTCTATGTGGTTCTACTTTTCTGTTGTATTACCAGTTCACTGCAGCAAGCAAGTAGCGTAGCCTTTACAACTCTCTGGATGAACTAGACAAACTCATCGAAAAGGGAAAATACATATATGCAGCATACACAACACTGAACTCTCGAAAGACCTAGAGGAAGTTTGCATTTGCTTCATCCACGGGGGATTAGGTGGTCTCTCGGTGTACAGTGCACACATACATAATATGAAGAATACCAAGAGATGCCAACATGTAGTAGAATAGAGACTGACAACATGGGATTCGAATTCTAGATCCTACAGTTTGTTCATACCTTTTCTATGATGATGTTCCTCAGTTGTCTGTGTTTACACTATTCCTATTAGGTTTTGGGTACCATATAGTAGTAGTAGTAGTAGTGGTATCAGATCAGTACCCGTACTTGTTTACCATGTCTGCATTTATGTACACAGAAGTTGGAACTAAAAGCATATAGGCGACCACAACTGTCCTATAGGAAATATAATATTATGTCCGTAGAAGAACTATTCTTTGTGTCCTGGTCCTGACTTTCCGTCAAGATTGAAGATTCAAGAAGCTAAAGTCAGGTTAAGTTACACAAGAAGTTGTTCGGGTCTAAAACTCAAGACCAAGTTTAAGTCATGTGGGAGTGATGAGGAGGAATGTGATGTTGAATGTGGATGAAGATTCAACTCCCGTCTTTTCATAGAGACTACACAGACAGAACCAGTTCTCTGGTTCTGACTTTCGGTGTCTTCTTGCCCAAGAAATATTAAATCTTCGGCTTTTTGGATAGCTTAACAGCACCCCAAGTTCAAATCGTAAGAATCTAGCATCTTGAAAGAGCTTAGCTCACTTCATCCCAATTACACACAAATACAATCTACTACTACACAGAGATCCTAACTTTAGACAATCCTTTACTTGAAAAACCTCTTTTCCTTTATATTCTACACATAAGAACAGTAACAAGTAATAGTGAGCAGGGAAATAAACAAGGACCTGGGTGTTTAATCCTGAATTATAATCCTTTTCGAACATCAGAGAGAATCTGGTTTTGTAGAATACGAAACCGTATCTATATATGGACCTAATATTTCTGGATACAAGGCTTAAAAACATGTCCCTTTATCTGCTCGTACTTTAGTAGAAAGTAGTTGCTCACCGAGTAATAATGGATTTGTTTAGCTTTATTTCCATCACGTAAGTTGCCTAAAGGTGTAGGTGCGTACATTTACCTAAGGTAAGTAGGTATTTATTGCAGCGAAAATTGAGATTTAGATAAAAGGCTGACAATGAATAGACTGAATAAAAATCCGATGAGAATATAAAACTATTATTACTACTAGGTATGTATATATATATACATTACAGTATAAAAATTTAGATTAGGAAATTGTTACTAATAAATTCAAAAGCCTGCCCTTGCCTTGTCTGCCTGCATGAAAAATATCTATCTGTCGTGAGTAATCCCTCATACACTTAATCCTTTGGCTGCTGGGTAATTTTTAAATGAGATTGACATTGACCAGGTGTGATTGTTAAAGTACCTGTAAAGTAAGTCATTATGCTACTACTTATTATTACAATTATAGGTTGCACTCCCCAACTCCTAAAAAAACATCCATACTTGAAGCTCAGAACGCTTCAAACCAAACATTGTCAGATTCGACTACTAAACTAGAAACGAACTGACTCCAGAAGCATCAACTGCCAATAATAAGGCCATGAGGGAAATAATGTGTAAAAGGTCCCTCATATTATATTCATTTCTATTCCCTTATTAAGCTCATTTCGGATGTGGATGTCGATCTACTTGTTGTATTGTGTAGTAAAACGTATGATTTAAGGGTATATTTTATGATGTATGAAAAAGGTTTTAGATAATAACATAATCAATGGTAATTTGGACCTCTTGTATGTGCTGTGAATTGTTTTGTTGTGCATGGTGCATATGCATAGTCCAAAAAACCTTTATAATATATTTATGTACAGCGTTGTCCCACTACTCTCTGTTATTCGATTTCCCTTTTTAAGGAGACTTTCCACTTTTCCTACCAAATCAACCCTCCTTGTCCAAAAAAAACTGCTGGTCTGTAGTCTGTGTTAACTTAAATGTGTAAAAAGTGAATAGAATTAAACCGAGACCCAACTTGCGCACCTGGCACCTGCCCATCTATTCTATTTCTTACTTGATCCATCCGTCCAGGTAAAAAATGAAGATTTTAATTAAGAAATTTTCTTTTTTGAATAAGAAGAGACAGGAGGGCAGAATAGAGATTTCCTCAGTTCCACACCCTCACATTTAACACGACCTTTGTATTTGTTCCATTTTTACGACTGAATTTAAATTAACCATCATCATTCGTTTTTTTGGCTTGTCTATTACATTTACATCATATGTAAAATGAAATCTAACAACGAGCCTTAAAAAGGAAGGAAACTTGAGCTTAAAGTTTTATAAATCTCAAATAAACAGGTATGTATGATGAGATGTCTAGTTCTAATTCCTACATAGCATGCCAAACTAAGCTTTTTCACTTGTACTTCTACAGTGTAATATACATTTTTGTATGCCTTGTAATAATTAGAATTAGAATCAAATCATCTTAATCTTTTAGAATACCCACATTGCTATGCCTTTCGTTAGGAAAAGCAACGTGAGTCCAGTTTACTTTCCGCCCAGTTTAATTCCAGAATTTTTATAACTTCATTCCCAAGGCTCATTTCGTTCTGGAGTTTAGAGGCAATCTACTTTTTGCGACATGAATCAAATCAAACATCATCATCATCAACTTGAACCACTTGAACACCAAGAAGGGATGAAAACACGTTTATACCTTCGTAGTATGCAACCAAAATACACGAATCAAGATACCGAAGACTAAGTACCCGCCCTTTGGATATAACCTTCCAGGGCGTCCAATATTTAACATATAAAATACTCACTATTAACTTTAGTTTGAAATGACTGACTGACTAATCTCTTTCGAAGATATTTTATGTGATGGCTGAAATGCTCATGAAAAATGTTGATGCTCGCTGGATGTTTATAAGTTTTTAGATCGACTTTGATTTTTTGCTCCCTTTATAGGTAGGATAAACGCTTGTAAGAAACTCGTAACATAAAATATCACAATAATCAAGCTAATCTCTTCCACGGCTGGATGATGGAACATGTAATCGTGGAGGGTCATCAACTGCATGAACTCATCATCATAACCATCATATGTCATAATCTCGGGTCGTAATTCTGCTATATATGAGAGGATTCCACACCTTTAGATTTACATTTTCCTCTGGCATACAACCATTTACCATTACTTGTACTTATTTAAGACTTACTTTCAAATTTCTGAAAGCAAAGCAACTTTTTACATCGCCGCCGTGTGTTTGTCGCATTTTTACATTAAACATAATGCTAGGCTAAAAATCCCAATCTGATCTTTCTTAAATGATATGTATTCACGTAAAAATCGAACAAATAGGCATGCACGTGGAGATTCGAAATTCTTACCACGCTATATAATATCTTCCAAGGTGGATACTAACCGTTAATGATCATCACCACCACACACCCATAAAAGTGGCTTGACAGTCATTACATGCTCTCTGTCATTTGCGTGACAGGATGACATCCCAATCTATGTAAATAGCGTTATAGCTCTGAACTGACTGCAATCACTATAAAGATATTAGTATTTTCCTACATTGGTGGTACCAAATCTAATGCACCTTCACACTTCCATCCAGACCAAAAAAACTGAATCTGATGGTAGTTGAATTGAAGAGAGATGATGATAAAAAGGGGAACATATTTTATAAGTATTCAGATTCTCAAGCAAAAGAGCTATCAGTGCTCTCTATTCAAAGTCAAAATTCAAGTTCAAGTTTGATGTCATTTAGAAAAAGCTATTCCAGTCAGTCCATTCAACTTGAACTTGGCTCAACATTAGCATCAGCTTCCCTCGATCTCTTCACCCTTCTCACATTATGTCATCGAAAATTCAACGAGATGCAAAGCTTTTGTTATTATATTATATTCATGGTTCATAAATAGTAAATAGATCCAATTTAAGATTATTTAAGGTTTATCATTTTTATTTCGTAATTTAATATTAATTTTTAGGCCAGATACAGTTCATTTAGGATCAAAACAACTACTAATCTAAATAATTCTGTACACTCTTCCAATGTTGTGGCCTATTGGGATCGTTCATCCACCGTTCCACCATTCGGTCACCGTGTATCTTGTAGGGCAAAGAACCAATTTCTCTCCATGTGGCCAAATGGGGATAGATAGCAGGGAACTGATCCTCCACCTTAGAGACGATTTCGAAAGGAAGTTGTTTCTTGTTGACGAGTTCACTGACCATTGGGCCATACTTGTTGGGACATTCGACCGCAGGTGCTGTGACGATGAAAGAAATCCGGTCGTTGGGATACTTGTCATTCCAGTTCTCCCCATAGGCCTAAAATATGGGAAATTCATATTTAAAACAACAATTAAACTCTAGATTAAATAAAGATATAAATTACCATGATGATTCCTTCGCCCAACTTCATGGTGATGTCCTCGTCGCATTGAATCGCGAATACCTCGAGGCAGAGTGGATTCCGTCCCTGTTCCTCTAAGGCCAGAAGGCGGTCCTTGATTTGAGAGGGATGTGATATAAGGGTTGGGTTGAAATGACCACATCGCATAGTCAATAGGCCAAGTTGGGATGTATGAATGCCCGGGTAGTATTCAATCGTAACTTCCGGGTGTTTCAGAACTGCTTCCCATTCTTTGGCCTCTCGATGGGATTTGAAATCTGGATGTTCTGACGTGCAAATGGCCGCAAGGTACAGATTCAGGGTCGTTTCGCGTTCGACTCTCATTTTTTGCATTGCCTTCCTAATCGATTTTTTTCTGACTTCCGAACTTCGTCTTGCAGTGTCATAACTAGCCATAGTATCAGACAGATTATAGCGCCAAGTGTTTGATAGGTTTGAATGCAGAGATTTTCCATTCCCATTAGGCCTGTTGGGTCTTGGGATGCGCCATCCTCTAGTCTTGCCGTGTGAATGGTAAAATTTCTTTTGTAAATGGCCATCCTTTTTACTTAGTGTGCCACACTCGGCTTTTTTCATGAGGTCATCCAATTCACCGTCCTTTCCTTTCTCTTTCTTATCCAACCAGTTCAAGAGGGCCCACCGATTTTCATTTACAGCATCATTATTTGCAAATCTTTCCCTCTATAATTAACAAACAAATTTGTAAATCCCAACCTTAAATGGCCTACTGGGATTAAATTAATTCATATAAAATGACAAACCTCATTCCCAGCTTGGACCAGAGTGGGATTTTGTTGAAGAGAACTCAATTGGGCAGACATCATGGGAGCAGATATTCCAGCTGACGAAAAAGGCAAGGTGGATGATTCTCGACGCGACCTGAATCCATAAAAAT
>JAQGBQ010000379.1:0-23617 GCA_034698485.1 Vertagopus arboreus | reverse complement strand
CTAGAGTACAAAAATGAAGACCGTAGTTGGTTATGTTAATGAATTAATGAGCTATTTGTGTATTTTTGGTAGCGCCTAGAGCAGCAAAAGCGAATATTTGAATAAACCCTTAAACTGAAACAGTATTAATACAGAATCTCATAGTTTTTCTACTTTGCCGTAATATGGAGGAATACTTTAAGAAGAAAGGTCTACATTGCAAACTTTAAATACGATTTTGGTGTTATACTAAAGGAAAAGAAACTAGAAAAATATGCGATAAATGGATAGCACACACACATTAGCGGATTTTTACAGTTTGTGAAACATCCACGTATCTTTGATAACTTTGATTGCAAAGGCTTAGGCCATGGAATACAGTTGGTATATAGGAGAGTCGGTGGTAGTAGAAATGGAAGCTGCTTTAATTGTGTACAGCAAGTTTGTCTTGTTTTGCAAAAATTGTATCATGCTGTTTTTATTCAGTAGATCCTAATTGGGAGTAAATACATAAAAACTGCATCCCCATTACAACTATTTGTACAGTGAGTAACTAACTACTGTAGTTTATAGGGTGGCAAAAATTCTGTGTTTTTTTCTATCAAACACGACAATCTAGATTCTAGAATATAAAATATTTTAAAATAACATCTTAATAATCTTGTAAGTTGTTGGAATGGAATACTTTAGATATTGGATACTGTCAGACATGACAGAAAATGAGACTGTGATATCCAACTAATCGTCCACATTTCATAGCCAAGGGTTAAATGTTGTTATTATTTGTTAAATTTTTAATGTACGTGTCTCACTGTCATAACATTTAACTGATGATAATGATCATCATATTACTATTAGGGAGGGCTGCAATTTGCAATGAATGAGATTAATTTATCCAACATGCACTTTCATAGCTGCCATCTCAAAAACTTTCATACGTAACCCAATCCAATAGAGATTAGAGTTTAGTTGTAAATGTAATTTAACCTATTTAGTCAGCATGAATTCTAGCCGTTGCTTTTTAGCCTCGCCCTGGATTGCATAATCAATGAAATGCACACAAGATAAATTATTTGAGAAAAGTTCAGTAACGAATTTTATTGAGCAATTAATTTATACCCACATTTGTTGTAATGCACTTAATACAATAATATGTAAGTACCTAGCTATATTTGTAACATTTCGTCCTTTCTTAGAATATATACGAACGAACTAATTATGTAGATGACTAAATAATGGCCAATAAAGATTAAACACATTGGTACTTTAAGTATTAACCAGAATAGTTAACAGAATATGACCCCGTGTTAAGGTCAATGTTCCTTGCTGGGTGACCCTGGAAATGAGTGGCCTGGTTGAATGCGGATGGCTGGGCTTGTTGCTGATAATATTGTGGTTGAGGCTGTTGATATTGTTGTTGTTGTTGGGGTTGTTGATATTGTTGTTGATGTTGAGGCTGTTGATATTGTTGTTGTTGTTGAGGCTGTTGATATTGTTGTTGTTGTTGTTGTTGATATTGTTGTGGCTGAGGTTGATATTGTTGTTGTTGTTGTTGGGGGAAGCTGTTAAGATTGAGTTGACGTCCAGCGGCATTTTGTCTTCGTCCAGCCTTGACCCTTCGGACAGGGGCTTGAGCGGCAGCAATAGGAGCATCAGATTGTTGAGCCAATTGGTTGTTGTAAGCGTATGGAAGTTCATACAAATTTCTGTCGTAAGAACCGTCAGTTGGTGCATTTGGGTCATTTCTGGCTGGGGCAACGACTGGAGCGTTAATGTCAGTTCCTTGGGGGTAGAAACCTTCTCGAGATGCTCCGTATTCTACTTCTCGGAGAGTTCCTTCGTTGTCATAATATCCGTATTTACCTTGAACTTGTCCTTGGGTGTTCTTAGTTTCGATTTTGTAGGAACCATCCGCATTTTCATAGCCATATGTGTATGACCCATCGTCATTAACCCTTTAAACCAAACAAAAAAAATTAAAATAAGTTCGATTAAAAGTATTCAAACTGTTTTTGAATACAAAAAATGTAAATGTTTTCATAAGAAGAAAAATTATCTTACTTGTTAACTTGTCTGAGAATGGGGACTGGGGTAGTTGTGGGCTGTTGAGGCTCATTTCTTTGAGCTTGGGCCATGGCACTAAGGCCCAAAATGGCCAATGCGATAACACACTTCATAATTATTTTCTTAATCCAAAAATGAAAATCCCTGTCGTCAAGAAATTTCCAAGTAATTCAGAAGCACCTCACAACTGCACGAATGATCAAAGTGGAATAAAGAGATTGGCTTTTTAACCTCGAACCCCTTTATATAGGCGTTGTCTCAATGTTGAATGTCGTTGAGTCTTTGTCCATAATTTACTACAAAAAATATTAGCCATCCTCTTAAGTGACTCATAGCACTACATTATTATTCCATTTATTGATGCTCTCCAAAATATAAATCAGATCAATACAGCCAAAATTGGAGGCTAATAATAATATAGGAACCCCTACTACCTGTCAACCTCTAAAAAGTGCTAATTTATCTAACAATTATATTGTAAGACACTTCTAAAAGGATTATCCAATAAAGCAGGTGTCAAGTGTCCAAATTACTTCATACCCTATGAATGGGCCCTAAAATTATCCTAGAAATAGATTTTAATGCAGCTCATCCTTCTTAATCCCTCTTGACCTTTGGGGACGCCAAATGCCCATTCAGATAGCTAATTAAAGCAATCTTAAGATAGTTATAATAATAAATGAAGAAGTTGGGTGGTGGCTGTGGCTTCACATAATGTAATAAGCAAAAAATAATAATAGTTTATAAATTCGCAGGGACAGTTCACGCATAAATATTTTGTATTCTTGCATATAGATTGGTCACAGAGAGTGGAAATAAGCTGACGGCATTGCTTGTGATGGGTCACACCTAATCTGCATGAAAAGGAAGGAACTTGCAGACAGTAAAAAGACGTCCAGAAGAATCAATTGTTCTTGAAGAGACTCGAGGATGATCAATGATCAAGTGATTATAGTAAATAGTTCAGTTCAGGTATGCAAATATTTTGCAATGCAATCGTCAAGCCGCAAAAACCATCGGCCTTGACAAAGACGAAAATGTAAACTGAATCACCAAACACTTCCTATCTACATATTGCTTTTCTCATCCTTTATCCAATGTTAAATTGGTGATTGTTTTAGATTTTTTAGACTCACGATTAAAGATGCAATCCATTTACTCAGATTATAATTGTATCTAATCTGGTGGCATTGATTTTTTTGTTTCAAATGTTCAACACTTTATCAGTTAATGATTTACATATTAGCTGCTACTGGTGGTTTGATAATTGCTCATTGATTCGTCAAGTATGATTAACGAATGCAAATTTAATATTAAAATCTTGCTTGTTACAGGAAATTGTTAATAACTTTTAAACATTTAGCCAATTAAATGGAAACTTGGTAATTAGCATGTTTTAGTGTTTTAAATATTTATTTTAACTTTACGGGTTTTATGTGTTTGTCATTTTCAAAAATAGGAATGAGAAAATTCCCAACAAATTATATATTTATTTATTAAACCGTAAATTCTGATTCCTAATTAAAGATATCCAATTGAATTAATAACAAATCATTTTTTGAATTAGCGGTTTGCCTTTGCATCCTCCATTACTGTTAAAAATAAAAATTCGAATCGAGGAGACTTGAGGATAACATTTTAAAATACTTTGAACTTGAAGTGTCAAGATATCGGCAATATTTGTTACTACATATAGAAAAACACAATAGTTATAAGATTGTAATAATTGTATAAAAACAAGCAATTTTTGAGATTTGTTTCGCAGTTTTTGGCATTTATCTCAAAAACGGGATGGATAACGTGGGCATATGTTTAAAATTACATATTCGTAATTTACGAAGATTTTGGTATATTGAATGTTGAAATTGATCATTTTTTATTTTAGTACCTAATCGTAGTAGTCTTCAGTAATTATTTTGATTTGATATTATTGATGATTTAATTAAATCGTTAATGATTTTGAGTTTCATCTTAAAATGGTTCACGACCTGGAAAAACATAATTATGTGATAATTGCATTTTAATAAAACATCATTAAGATATCTTTGAATCAAATCTAAAACATCATCGTTTTTTTAAGCAGATAAAAGCTTTATGTACCACAAAGCTTTTTATAGGTAGATGTTATGCAACTGGATGATGCATATGTAATCTTAATTTAATGCATCATTCAACATGAGCTGCAAATAAATATACCAGATTCGGATTCAAAGGCGTGGTTCTCTATTTTAATTTATTGAGCAACAAACTCAAGTAAGCTCATTAGCAGGGTTTAATTACATTAATACATTTACGGACTGTGTTTGAAATAAATTTCCAGTCACACATAATTAAACGTTGGAACATGAAACAATTTATTTCTAATTGTACAAAAAATTTAGAGTAAATACAAAACGTAAATAATCTACTTTTTATGCAAAACTTCTAGTTGTTTATAATATAATCAACAAATAAGCTAATGTGCAATTTACTTTTAAATCATCAAAATCCTAACTATTTTGATTGATTCAAAAAGACCATTATATCATAAGATACAGATTTTATTCTTAGGTGCTAGTTGGTAAATAAAAATTATAAGATATGAATTAAAGATAGGGAAGGGGTAAACTCATAAAATATGTCTAAAATCACACTTTTTCACAGTTTATTACATTATATTAAATAGCAAGAATTATTAGAAAATGTCAGCACATAAATGTATAAACATTTCGGTTTTAATGCATGGCATTAATAAATACTCCGAATAGTATGATGAGTTCACGAGTCTCTATGCGAGTTGCAAAACGTTTTTAGCTAATGGTTGGTTGAATGCAGTGCTAAAATTATTGCAAAAACCACTATGGAATGTATATACCTTGCAAAAAAAACTATTATGTAACAAGTAGTTAAACAACGCGGGGAAGAGCCGTCTAAACAAAAATTAATCATCTTTCCATAAATTATAAATTTTTAAATCTATATTACAGTTTAATTCATATCCTCGTTTTAATAATGTCCTAGTCTTTGAAACAGATAGATTTATTTATTTGAAATGTTTTGAAAATTGTATTGTTTAATTTGTTACCAATTTTCAACTAATATGTGATACTATTGATTGATTTGAATACTAAATATTTAAGACTGATAAATTAATTCATTTCGATTGCCTGTACAGTTTAAAATGGGATTTCTTTCTAAAGTTTTACAACATTTTAAGTCTTATGTGTTATGAGATATATTATTATCAGTAACTATTAAATTAAGCGAATGTAAAAAAAACTATTTTTTCTGAATTAAGAAAATAGACAAAATAAGTTTGTTTCTTGGTTTATTAAATTAAACCCAGTGCTGATAAAAGAAAGTCTGAATTTACAATCCATCGAAACATTTCCGTTTTACAATAAAACTAGACTAAATATCATGATGATGTTTATTTATTAATATTATGCTAATTAAGTCTACCCCAATTATAAAGAAATGATTGTTTCTTGATGTTTTGTTAACTTTTGTTCTTTGTTTTGTTTATTTTTATTATCTATTTTCATACTTTGCGGAGGCACTGGATGAGAGGATCTCCCTGAGCCTAATTTATATCTTATCTTAGAGATAATCTATTATCTGCTCATCAACAGAAGCTTAAACACTATTTTCGTTTGCGTGTCGATAAGCGATACTTAATTTTTATGATATCGGCGATAGTGCAAGATAAGACAATTTAACTAATCTGTTATTAGCGAGTTCAATGGGGAACTCTAGCTCAAAGAAAAAGGAAGCAAAAAGAAGTTTGCAAAATAATACTTCAAATGGCAACAAAAACGGTGAGTTTTTTTGTTTATACAAATTGTTAATTTTAAAAATCATATGCAATTAATACTACTAGTCCCTTTGATATTTCAACTCGGAATATATAATGAATATGCTTTTGCTTTTCTATTTACATTTCAAGAAATTAAACCGATTTCAACACCAGCACCACAAGTGCATTCAGATCTTCCGATCATTCCTCAAATCCAGAACAGAAATGTTGAAACAAATCCACCTTCAACTGTTAAAAGCGTTCATTCAATTTCCACAATCCAGTCAAAATCGGTACATATTCATAGCAAAAGAACCAGAGAGTATTTGGACGCAGGCAAAGTTTCCCAGTTGGCAAAGGAACAATGTACATCAGATCACATTACAAAGTATTTGAATACATTTGGTTTTATAAACTACAACCACTATGGACAACCCCCCTGGTATCCTAGAGAAGACAGCTTTCTTCCTACATCATGTAAATTCCCGACTCCGTTTTTGGGCATTGACTGCGAAATGGTTAGAATTGAAATGAAAAATAGATCTGATAAGCATAGAATTACGAAAGTTAATTAAAATCATTGAAATTTAATTAAAGGTTGGGGTTGGGTCTTTAAAAGCAAGTACACTGGGTCGAGTGTCTATTGTCAATGAATATGGATATTGTATTTATGACCGGTTCGTAAAGCCCCAAGAAGAAGTCACAGATTATCGAACTCCGTTCAGTGGGATAAGGCCTGAAGATTTGGTCAATGGTGAGATTTTTCTGTCTTTGTCTTTCATGGCAATTGAGAAATTAGATTTTATTTATTCTACATTCTATAATAACTTTTTGATACTGTTCCAGCCGATAGCAAAGATAAAGTTGTGAAAGAAGTAAAAGAAATCGTACAAGGAAATGTTCTTGTGGGTCATGCCATTCATAATGACCTAGAAGTACTAGATCTGAATGACTACCCTCAAAACATGGTCCGAGATACTGCAATGTATGATCAATCGTTACATTTGACATTATTATCTCAAAAAACGATATTAAAATTTTATATTTAGATTTGAAAATGCTTTTTATTTGGGTTTCAGTTATTTTCAAAAACTACTGGGCAGTAAGCATACTCTTTCGTTAAAATTTTTGATTGACAATTATTTTGGAATTCATATTCAGGATGGAGAACATAGCTCAGTAAGCCAAAAATGGATTATTTTCTCCGTTGTGTGTGTATATAATTAATAAAATATTGAATTGATTGATTCATTTCATAGATTCAAGATGCACAGGCCACCTTGAAACTGTACTTAATTAATCGTGTTGAATGGGAACAAAGCTTAGTGGAACGGTAAGACATTTGAAGTTGGACTTAATTTTATAACCCTGTTACTTTTTTATTAATTATGTCCTTTCTATTTGTTAGACGAGAGAAGGCCAACTTGGTCAATGTGAACATATCACATCAGATTAAAACCCCTCCCCTTGACATAGCTGACATGAATGTGTATCCCCGTGAGAAAGACATCTTTGCAGATACCAAAACTGTTTTTGTTAGAGAAAACAAAATTATCGGCGCCTATTCTTCCTCGGAAGAATACTTGGACGTTCAGTTTCGTCTAATACGTGAAGATCTTTTGAGACCTTTGCGTGAAGGTGTTATTGATGCCAAGCTTCAGAGTAATCAAAAACTAATTCTAGGCACTCCGAAACCTGGTACGATTTTTAACGCTGTCAGAATCCAAGGAGAGGGTATAGAAGTCAAAAGAAAACAAATTCTTAGAATTCCAGTCGCGCAAAATAATTTGGGGGATGTGGACTGGAAAGAAACTAAATTATTTATGAATGGACAATTAATTTTAATATCTCCTGATCGTTTCAATACTGTTAAATTTGCTACTATAATTTGGCGTCCCAATGAAAACAAAGATTCCTATTCTTCTTTCTTTCCCTTGACCGTTCAATTTGATAACCATGGACCATCATGGATCACAAAGGAAGGAAGTCGTTTTCAAATGATGGAAAGTACAGCATTCTATGAAGCTTATAGGCACACCCTGGAATATCTGCAAGTCGTCAAACTGGACACATTTCCATTGAAGAAGTACATTGTTGATGCAGAAATGCGCCCGTCACTTCCACTTTACGTTCGAAATACAAATGTACCGTTTGACTTTTCTGTCTTTTTTAAGAAGGATTCTATTGGAGTTGATTCAGTGAATCAAGTTAAGGCCTTGGATTTTAAAAACTGGCCAAATGCCGAGGAACTGAAGTTGAATCTCTCTCAGTACGAAGCGTTTCAAAAAGCCATTACCCAAGAACTTACAATAATACAAGGACCACCAGGTTAGTAATGACTAGAATTAAATTTTAATTTTATTGCATTTGTGTTAACAATTTGTTCTTAAATTTATTTATAGGAACGGGAAAGACATTCCTGGGAGTTCAAATAGTAAAATTCCTTGTGTCAAATCCAAAACTTCTCAAGACTCCAATTTTAATAGTTTCATATACAAATCATGCTTTGGACGAGTTTCTGGAAAGAGTTCTGGATTTTGTAGAGGAAGATATATGCAGTGTGAACAAACTTGATGCACATCAATTGATACTTCGAATGGGTATAAAATTATTTTATACATCCATACATAAACATTGTTATATATTAATTACTTAATGAATGATGTTAGGTGGTGGGTCTACTTCAAAACGCGTAGAACCACTTTGTCTCACCTACAAACGGGATAAGAACGCAGAAAGAAATAATTTGAAAGAACAGTTGCAAAAATTACAACAGCCAATTAACCAATTTGTCGAGTTCGAGCATGGATTTAGTATGGGAATTGTTGACTTTCTTCAGTTTCCACCCGAGATTATTCAAGAGTTATCCAAAAGATGCCCGGTGGCTTGGAATGACTGGAAAGATCATATTACAAGAATCAGAGAAGTCACACCTTCGTTGTTTGGTTGGTGGCATGGATTCGAAGGAAAATTCCCGATCCGTCCTAAAAATGGGATTAGTTTATTTCCTTATGAGCATCGTGATTACGAGCTTCAAAGGGAACATGTAGCACTGCCAAAAATATTTGAAACCCTTCGTGGATCGCCAGCTAATCCGATAGTAGCAGTAGGCGTCGAAGAGAAATTCAGAGCCATCGGTTTTAAGAGTAATGATAATTGGCCTAAATATCTTTACATTGTACGACAATCGCAAATAATTGTGGAAGAAATGAAAACGAAAGCAATTGAATTGAAAAATTCTTTAGAACAATTACGGCACATTAAAGGTGTAAAGGATTCAATTAAATCCGCAAAAATTATAGGAATGACGACTACTGGAGCTGTAAAGAACAAAATCATGATCCTCAATTCCTTCAAATCTCAAGTCATGATTGTAGAAGAGGCAGCTCATGTATTGGAAGCTCATGTTGTAGCGTCGTTGACCCAGCATTGCCAGCAGTTGATCATGATCGGAGATCACAAGCAATTAAGACCAATGACTGCAGATAGTAGCCTTGCAAAGGATTATAATTTAGAAATCTCATTGATGGAACGACTCGTTAAGAATGGCGAATCACAAAGAAGGGAAAATTGGATTCAGCTCAAAACGCAGCATAGAATGCGACCTGAGTTTGCTCGATTGATCTGCCCTGTAATTTATAAAAAATTAGAAAATGATCCCAGCGTCGAAAAATATCCCCCTGTCAAGGGATGTAAGAAGAATCTGTTTTTTATTGATCACACTGTTGAAGAGAAAAGGGTAAGAGAGCATGATAAATGATGATTAAAGTAGCAGACTATTAAATCTCGTTTTATTTTACTTTTTTTTAGGAACGGGGATCGTCCAGTCTAGTCAATCATCATGAAGCTAGCTTTCTGGCCAAACTGGGTAACTACTTGGTTAAAAAAGGACGATATGACCAAAGTGAAATAACTGTAATTGCTACATACGCAGATCAAAAGAATCTAATACAGAAGGTTTGCAACCAAACCCAATTCACAAAAACATTGAATAATCAATGTATGGAAAAGTTTAGTAAAAGGGGAATTGTTTTTTTTTGCAGAATTTAAATGATCTTGGTTGTGCTAATATTCGAGTAAGCACAGTTGATGGCTATCAGGGCGAAGAAAACGTTATAATTCTATTATCTTTGGTCAGAAGTAATGAACAAAATGCCGTTGGATTTTTGAAAACCGACAACCGAGTTTGTGTTGCCTTATCAAGAGCACGCGAAGGGTTTTTTATGATGGGAAATATGTCTTGCCTCAAAAAATCATCAGAAACTTGGAGTCAAATTAATAATATACTTCGTCAAAGTGGAAGTATAGGTAAAGAACTACTTCTTAAATGTCCAGAACACCCTAATAATGAATCTCGAGCTTCAAAAGCGAAAGACTTTAACAAAATTTCATCACCTAGTTGTTGTAAGAATCAGAAAGTATCAAATGATTCATCTGTAGCCAATTATGATCCTGAAAATCAAGAAATGCTAAAAGAAATGAAAACTGTGTGTACTATGTTCGGAAAAGAGGTTTCCTTAAAAACTCAGGAATCATTAAAACTTCGCTGTGGTCATCAATATGATTTCGTAGCAAACCAAAAACCACCTGAGGATACAATTAAATGTTCAGTAATTATGGAACGAATCCTTCAATGTGGTCATAAGCAAAAAGCACCCTGCTACATAAATCCTAGTATAATTAATTGTACTAAAATGCTAATCAAAACATTGCCCTGTGGACATCAGACTCCTCGTATGATTTATTGCTCTCAGAAACTCTCCGATGTAAAATGTATTGTCCCTGTACCAAAAGTTTTGCCGTGTGGACACAATCAGAAGGCCCATTGTCATTTAAGCGAATCCAAAATTAGATGTCAAGTGCAAGTTCCAGGATGTAGGGATCACCTGAAAATCTCATGTTCTGAAATACCAGGGATCATTTGTTATAATCCAGTTCCTAGACATCTTGAATGTGGTCACAATGTTGTTGTACCTTGTGGGAAGCCACTGTCTGACATTAAATGTATTTCCAGTGTAGTAAAATCACTGCCTTGTGGACACCAATTGAATTCAATGTGTCACGTTAATGAGGCTGACATCATTTGCTCAAACTGTGAACATTTGAAGGATGTTGCTCGCAGTGAAACTTCTGCAAGTACTTGTAAACGTACGTCTTTGAAAATGTTACCGTGTGGACACAAACCGAAAGCGCGGTGTGGAACCAGTTTGTCCGAAATAAAATGTAATTCCATTGTAATAAAGTCATTGGCATGTGGACATAAACAAAATGTCCCGTGCGGTGTAGACGAATCCAAAATCAATTGTAGTGTACTAGTTGCTGGGTGTAAAGACCACGAGAAAGTAATGTGTGGTCAAAGATCACGGATCATTTGCTACAACATTGTCTCAAGACTTCTAGACTGCGGACACAAAGCAGTAGTACCATGTAGCAAACTCATATCTGAAATCAAATGTATTTCGTTAGTGCTCAAGTATTTATCTTGTGGACATCAAAAAAATGTCGATTGCCGAATGGACACATCAAAAATAAAGTGTCAAGTACCAGGATGTATGAAGCATTCAGAGCCAGTATACAGTAACAATCTTACACAAATGTTAAAGTGTGGACACCAGGCAGAGATATCTTGCAGTAAGAACATCTCCGAAGTAAAATGTATATCATCTGTATTAAAGACACTACCGTGTGGTCATCAACAAAAGGGTCCTTGCTATTTGGACGAATCGAAAATAATTTGTCCAGTACGCGTTTCCGGTTGTAAAGACCATCAGTCTTGTTACCAAAGGGAGAGATCAGGATTTACCTGTAATAAAATTGTCACGCAACTACTAGAATGTGGACACAAATCAGAGGTACTATGCAGCAGTAGCACACACCGCTCTGAAATGAAATGCAATATTGTTGTAGCAAAATCTTTGTCGTGTGGTCATACACAAAACCATCCCTGTCATCACCCAATAAGTCAAATTAAATGTGGACTTAAAGTGAACAAAACTCTACCATGTGGGCACAAATACAAGATTAAGCTGCACTGCCATCAAAGCATTCCTCCTCAGGTCAAATGCCAGGCCCCTGTTTCTGTCAGTTTGCCAAAGTGTAACCATAAGGTGAGAGAACATAGGAAAATTAACCCTTTCAATTTTAAGATACATTAAGCAATGTTAAATTAATTTTATTTTGTTCAATATATATTTAGATTGAAGTAGAATGCTTCAAAAGAGAACAATCCGTTTCTCACATCGTTTGCAAATCCGAGTGCAAGAATAAATTCAAGTGTGGTCACCAGTGTCGACTTCCTTGTCATGTAAACAATAATCATAATCATGAGGCATGGAAATGCGTTGAAAGATGCGTTAGAAAGTGTCCAAGAGGACATCAATGTCCGGGTGATCATCTCTGTCACAGTAGTTGTAAAATGTTATTGACATGTACAGTCAAATTCACAGATATGCTTTATTGCAGTCATTATCGTCACACTTCATGCCATGAATATACTTCTTCTAATGCTTCGAGAGATAAACCTTGTGAGATATGTCCTCTTAAAAACTTTAGAAAATCGTAATTTGTTAATAACTAGTAATTATTACAGTTGCAATTTTTTTTTTGTAAAGAGAGAATTCATTGATTATTATAATGCGGATTTATGTAATTTATTATCAATTATGTATTGTAAAGGTATGAATTTTTGTTGTCGAGTTAGCATTGTATGACTATTTACAGAATACTAATTAGTAATTGTTCGCATGAATAGATCCGAATTAGTAAAATGACAAATCTTCATTAAACTTTGATTAAAACTGTGCTACTTATATCAGTCAAACTTAAATTAAGTGAGTTTCGGGTGAAGAAAAACATTCATGTGATACATATTTCTAGTTTAAAAAAAATTACCAAAATAGTTTTTAATGAATATTGAACTTAAAGTCAAATGTTTTTAAGACTGACGAGTGAGACTAATTTTGAATATCCAATATACATATTTTAATATTAAATTCAAGTCAAAGCCGTCAATAATCATAAAACAATCAAACCCCGATACCTATATTGATATACTTTTTAATTCAATTTTAATTATCATAATAAACCATGATATCAAATATTTAAAATAATTGTAGATTCATTATTTCAGATCTTTTTTAAAGCACATTTGTTTATTATAAACCATCTGGATACCCATTTAAAAACATCATTTTCAAGATTAAATGATTACATAGATATATGCATATGAAGATAGATTTTCGTAGACGGGCGTGGTCATTTATTAATTAATTGGTGCTCTCTTCATTAATTAAATGGAATGAAAAAATAATGGACAACATGGGTGACATCAATGCATAATATCATGTAAATAATTAGTATTTTTGGACATTCAACCCGATAATTCTTATCCTAAAGAATTTAGTTGCTCATCAGCTCTGATGGTATTCGAATACTCTTCCACATTCTTATCTTGACGAAATGGTTTCCAACACTTGTTTAAGAGATATTGAATTTCTCCAACATGTGGGTTGGTACACAGCTCTAGTACCCGTCACAAAAGAAAACTCATCGAAAACATCGAAATGGAACCCATTTTCATTCAACTATCTACTTCTCTTAGCTTCAATAATCATTCTAATTTGTCAAACGATTTGGGATTGGGATGATTTGATTATCCCAAGTCGTCTAAAAACTTCAGAAAAAATTACATCTGTAATTTTTCATTTCGCCCTTTATTTATCCTCTGGAATTTGTCGACTGACATTTCTCATCGGAGCTCCAATATGCTTCAGATTCTTCACCAATGTCAAATCATATTTGAAGGAATATGTCCCAACAAATGCAAAAACTGAGAAGAACTTTTATAAAGTCACCTCTCTGGCCATTCTTAATGGAGTTTATTTAGTACAACTAACCCGATTCGTAATACTCAAAATCAAAACGTTAAAATCTGGAACAGTTGATCTCCAAGAAAACAACTGTCATCGGTTCCTCCTCTCTTGCGATTCGAATTATGCAATCATTATCATTTCAATAATTATCGAATTCGTTGCCTCTGCTCCAATTTACTACCTAACCTACTTTGCTATCGTTATGGCTGATCTATTTGCTCAGATCTTGAACTCATTTGAACAAGATGTGGTCAACGGATTACAATTTGTCAACACTGACCCCAACAAAACATCAAACACTGGAGTATCTAGGAAGAATCTCCACAAACAATTTTCAAAGTTGAAAAGTCTTTTTGACGAATTAAATGCTGGATTGGGTCTCACATTTTTAGTCCAATTCTTCTCAGACTTACTTATCATGATTTGCATCGCATTTACTTTAACAAGGTGTTTGGCCCAGCAATTATCCCGAAGAAATTATCCAATGTCACCAACTGACCCATGGAATTTTACGACGGAAATACCGTATTTCGAAGACATTACAACACCTTTGATAAATCCTTGCAATTGCAGCGATATGGTATGTTACAACAATACCAAAGAAATGCACAATGATTTCGCTCACAGTGCAGGTGGAGGGCTAGCACCGTTGAATGAAGAAGATCATGGCGAATTTATTGCGGACTTGATTTATTACGTTTGTGCAACTTTATATGAATGCAGAGCAATTCTCTTAGCCGCTATTGGAAGTTATCTCAAGAACAAGGTGTCATATCAAAATTTTGCATTTAAATTTTTTTTTTAAACAACACAAGCTAACGATGATAAATTGAGACCAAGATCAAACTTATTGGACTGTATAAAAAGCTTGTTCTGGTTCAATTTGTCGCTATTTTGCATATAGTTTATTATGGCCAATTTCTTTCATGGGAAATCCATCTATTCTATTTCTGGACTTCGCAACTGCAAATAAAATGTTCCAGCAAACTTTAGTTTGATCTGTTAAATTTTAGAAAGTCAATAATTACTCAAAACTAAATTGCGATAATTTCCTATGCATGTACTAGATACACCTTAACCTTTAAAAAAACTAATTAAAATTGTCTCAATTTTAATGGGTTTTTATTTAAACAAATTCCCTTAAAATAATTTGTTTTGAAATTTTATACACATTTTATACATATAGCCCTCTTGAAATGGCAATATTTCCAAATGTATTTAAACGATTTTCAATATTAATAGCTCATTTTAGAACACTTGTAGCTTTACAAAATTATTTGGATTTTACAATATTTTGCATTCCAGATAGGAGAGTTAAAGGATACACTGGAAAGAAAAGTTGAAGGAAGAATTGATTTAATTGAAGAAGACAATAATCGCTTGGCAATCTCCGTTTCAAAACGAGTTCAGAACTGGAATTGGGAACTCCGATCATTGGACATGATTACTATTGACCTCGGAATCATCCCTGCTGTAAATAAACTAAATTAAATGTTACACCCCTCTAAATTTAAACTCTAAATTTTTAATTAAATTTATTTCAGATGCTGAGTACGATTATGAGTTACGTAGTTATTCTCTTACAAATACGATCAGCAGAAGGATTCTTCTGAACTAATAATTTATGCATGAAAAATCCAGCAGCATATTATAATATTCCATAAAGAACTTTTGATAAATTAATCTCTTTCATTACAGTTTTAAGCATAAAATACTAGGAATTTAAAAGCAATTTTAATTCTTACTTTTTAAAATCTCACAACACATTTTTTTGTATATTATATCCATATCGATAATTTGTTCAAGAAGTATCTAATGTTTTTTTTAA
The DNA here is from genome assembly GCA_034698485.1 of Vertagopus arboreus. Classification (NCBI taxonomy): domain Eukaryota; kingdom Metazoa; phylum Arthropoda; class Collembola; order Entomobryomorpha; family Isotomidae; genus Vertagopus; species Vertagopus arboreus. The sequence continues at coordinate 8,100 of JAQGBQ010000379.1, read as the reverse complement.
CTAACTTCATAATGGCCCATAAATAAAATATTATGTTCTATGCATAAAATTTTTTTTTTTCATCATAATACAAACTGTACCGAGCACTTATGAAAGGCAGTTCGAATATATTTTCGGTTAAAGTTTTAGGAGAGAGAAGGTTGATAGTTGATCATCACTATCTTTAAAACTGTCAGTTGTGTTAAGGCATTTAAAAATAATAAAATCCTTTCATTTATTTATTATCCATCCATCCTGCATATCAATAGGTAACAAAATCTGTATTGATATTTCAATTTCATATAAGCGTTTCTTTCACAACAAATTATTTGTGAAGAAGGGTCAAGGCTAGATAATGAATGAGTGAATGACTCATCTGAATACTTCAAACTTGGTTACTCCTCAAAACGTTTTAAGGTTTGGGCTTGTTAAAATTAAATGTGAATTAAAAGATAAAAATTAAAACAGATTCATAAATTCATAAAAGTGCAACAGGTTGTTTCGGGGTATATTGAGATCAATAAATAAACGCGGAAAAAAAGTTTTTTAAAAAAACCTTTCCTTTTCTATTTTTCTAATTTTTTCTTTCATCTTTTCTACTCTACTAATTAAATAATTGCACAGTAGTAGTTGCAGCTAGTTATATTTTAGTAGACAAAAGTACAAAGAAGGTTTGGCTAATATTTAATTAAACAAATAAATTACAATTAAATGTTTGAGCATTTTAATTTCAGTATACAGTATTCCTTTGCTTTGTATGACTCATCATGTTGTAAATGTAAAATTAGAACATAAATATTAAAATAAAAATGAAACATGTGGCTCTTTGATTTCATTTGCCATTTTTATTATTGTGTAGTGATTGAGCGATGAGCAAACGTGTGCTAATTTTTAATTGTTATTTTTATCAGGTGCAGTTTTATCACCATTTCCGGCCCGTGGACTTATGTTGCCTGCCGCTGCAGCTCAACCTTGATTTTGATTGCCTAAGCATTAAGCTGAAAATACTGTGAGTCATTCCTTATTGTCTATCGCCAATGTTATCTTGTGTCACGGGATTAAAATGGAATGACATCAACTTCAGACGAAATGTCGGGAAGCTGTAAACGTGACAATTAAAATCATTCCAGCGTCTCATTTTGTGCTTTTGTAAGTATTCTGTATTTCTGTATACAGTCGTGGTACTCTTTATATAGAGAAATTGACGTCATTCGTGATTATATCTTGTTATTATATTCTTGTTGCAGTTAGCAGTCGATGCCGATTGTGATTGAATGGGGAACCAGGCTAGTAGGACGGCGACGAAGAAAAGGAATGAAGACAAAATTATATTGAAGAATAAGAACAATCTTCCTGGTGCTGGTACTTTACACAGCTACATTCATTTTCAATATTGAAGTTGATTCGGTAGTTGGTAGTTGATTAATGGGCCAGTCATTTTCAGTTTCTTGCAATAATTTGTTATTTATAGAAATAAACGTTTACAACGGGGTCGAGCATTGGAATCGAAAAGGAATGCCACCGGAATCATTTGATGAAGTAGAGTCTGACGCTCCGACCCATGAAAATGGTGTCACTATTTCTGAATCAGATGGTAGCGAAAGTGGAAGATTGGAAGGGACTGAAAATAACACGATTCCTAAAAAATACTGGAACAAACTTGGTTTCATTAACTATGATCATTATGGAAGGGGGCCTTGGCATCCAAATGATGATAGCTGCATTGAGATCAAATTCAGATTGCCGACTCATTTCTTGGGTATTGACTGCGAAATGGTAAGGGTATTTGACATTATAATTTAATATTTAATTAAATTGTTTTAATTAATAACTATATTTTTTATTCCAAAGGTTGGCGTTGGTCACTTGAAAGACAGTGCCTTGGGGCGGGTTTCTATTGTCAATGAGTGGGGGTTTTGTATTTATGATGAGTTTGTCAAGCCTGATCAGGAAATTACAGATTATCGAACTGAATTTAGTGGTATAAGGCCTGAAGATCTAGCAAACGGTAAGCTAGTTTCATTATTTTCTCAATTTTGAATTAGCATATATGTAGGTGAAAACATTTTCGTTTGACTAATGTTGGTACTTTGTTTAGCTCAAAATATGGATCAAGTCATAAAAGAAGTTAAAAAAATAGTGAAAGGAAAGGTGCTAGTTGGTCATTCTATTCATAACGATCTAGAAGTACTCGATTTGAATGATCACCCTCAGAATATGATCCGAGATACTTCTGTGTATGTCTCTTCTTTATTAAAAAGCAATGTCAGCTATATTGATTTTATCCATCAAATAATTAATTCCCATTAAACTTATTTTAGGTTTTTTAAAAAGCGATTGAGCACTCATCAGACTCCCTCCTTAAAATCGTTAATAAGCAAGTATTTTAAGATCGATATCCAAGACGGAGAGCATAGTTCAGTAAGCGAAACGTGAATTATTTTTTGTATCATTTGTTTAATAATTTTTTAAAAAAATTTTTGCTTGTTGTTTTACAAAAGATACAAGATGCCCAGGCCACATTAAAGTTATACATGATGTATGATAGTGAATGGGAACAAAACTTAAAAGAAAGGTAAATCTTTTGTTTCCAACATCCACGACAAACACTTAATACTTATTGGCAGGATTCTCATTTTGTTTTTCTTTTGCAGACGAGAGAGAGCTAATTTGACTCACCTCAACCTTTCAAACCAGACTATGGCCCCACCGATCGATATTGCTGACATGAATATCTGTCCACGAGAAAAGGATGTGTTTGCAGACTCCAAAACAATTTTTGTGCGAGAAAACAGAATAATTGAATCCTACTCTTCCTCGGAAGAATATATAGACGTTCAATTTCGGCTGTTACTCGAAGATCTTTTTCGACCTTTGCGGCAAGGAGTCAGCGATGCTAAAACTCAACGTTACGGAAGGAAAAGGGGCAATACACCAAAAGCTGGAACTATTTTTAATGGTGTCAGAATCCAAGGGGAACAAGTAGAGGTCAAAGGGAAGAAGATACTTTCCGTTCCAATTGAAAGGAATAATTTAGGAGCCATTGATTGGGAAGAAACTAAATTATTTATGAATGGGCAATTGATTCTGTTGTCTCCTGATAGCTTTAAAAGCGTAAAATTTGCAATCATAACATGGAGACCTACCAAGAACATGAAAACCGAAATGTATTCTATTCCTTTGTCTGTGACTTTTGCTCGGGATGGACCTTCCTGGATCACTAAAGAAGGAGATAGCTTTCAAATGATGGAAAGTATAGCATTTTACGAAGCTTACAAGCACACCCTGGAATACCTTCAAGTCGTCAAACTGGACACATTTCCATTAAAGAAGTACATTGTTGATGCAGAAATGCGCCCATCTCTGCCAAATTATTTACAAAATAGACGGATACATTTTGACTTTTCCGTGTTTTTGAAGAATAATCAGACCTCTGCCCTCCCGAATCCCATCGACAAGTGTACAGCTTTTCCTTTGGATTTCAAAAATTGGCCAGACGCCGATAAACTAAAGTTGGATTCATCACAATACGAAGCTTTCCAAAAAGCTGTCACTCAAGAATTTACTATAATACAAGGGCCACCGGGTAAACTAAAATTGCTTTTTAATTTCATTATCTCTATAGGACTGTGTTATCAATTTTTACTTGATTTACAGGAACGGGAAAGACCTTTATTGGTCTACAAGTCGTAAAATTCCTTCTATCTAATCCACAACTTCTCAACAGTCCAATTCTAATCGTGTCATACACAAACCATGCACTGGACCAAGTACTCGAAGGACTTTTGGATTTCGTGACGAATTATTTCTGCGGTGGAAACTTGTACAAGGGACATCAAATGATACTAAGAATTGGTAATAATATTCAACACTTATTGTGCTATCATGTTTATTAAACTTTATTACAATTATAAACTTGCTAATTTGCAGGGGGCGGTTCAAAATCCGAAATAGTGGAACCACTCAACTTGTTCTACAAAACGAATAAAGCAAGAGAACAACACCGCTATGAAGGACAGTATGACGTACTTATGAACACAGTTGTTAACCTGAAGGGTTTTGAGATCACAGTTACCCAAGGCATACTAGATTTCCTTCAACTTCCTTCCGTAGTAATTCAACAACTGGCTATTAGATGTAAAGACGTATGGACGAAGTGGAAGAATGAGTTGATCAAAATTAAACAAAATCCATCCAGCTGGTTTGGAATTGAGAAAAAAGAAAAATCGGCCAAGAACGGGAAGAAAAATCGAATGATTTTGATTGAATTTAGTCAGTTTGAACGTGGAGATTCCTGGTTACTCGTAATATCAAAAGCCCTAAACCAAGAGAATGTAGCAAACAACTGGGATGACAAGTCACTTTTGGAATATTTGCTGCTTGCATTTGGAACAAACTCTTCAGAAGAAACTTTCAGTGCTAGATGGGCACTATATCTGTCTCTGGTACAAAATGTACAAAAAATTGTACAGGAACTAAAAACCAAAGCACTGGAGCTGGAAGCTGTTTTAAAAGAATTTAAACAAATGGGTATTCAAGATCGTAAAGACTCGATTTCATCAGCAAAGGTGATTGGAATGACGACAACTGGAGCTGTAAAATACAAGAAAATGGTACTCAATTCCTTCAAATCTCAAGTTATGATTGTGGAAGAAGCAGCCCATGTTTTGGAAGCTCATGTTGTAGCGTCGTTGACCCAACACTGTCAGCAAATGATCATGATCGGAGATCATAAGCAATTAAGACCAATGACAGCAGATAATAGTCTAGCCAAGAACTATAAATTAGAAATCTCATTGATGGAACGACTTGTCCAAAATGGCATCTCTCATGGAATGAAAAATTGGGTTCAGCTTAAATTACAGCACAGAATGAGACCAGAAATAGCTCAAATGGTTTGCCCTGTAATTTATCAAGAATTAGAAAATCACCCTGTTGTTTTCGAGTATCCTGCTGTAAGAGGAAGTGTAAAAAACTTGTATTTCATTGACCACCGCATGGAAGAGGACCGAGTAAGTTTATTTTACATCTAAAGCCAAGCTGAGATTTTAACTTGTCACTTTTAATCATATTTTTATTTATAGGAACTTCGCTCGTCAAGTCGTATCAATCATCACGAAGCTACTTTCCTGTCTCAACTATGTCACTACTTTGTAACCACAGGATGTTATGATCAGAGTCGGATAACCATCATTGCCACATACTTAGATCAAAAGACATTGCTGCAACAGGTTTGTTTGTTTTTAGCAAAGCCCATCTCATATAAATGATTTATTTATAGTTATTTTCTATGTCCGCTTTTGTAGAAATTAAAAAGTTTATCTGGATGCGGAAATGTTAGAGTGAGTACAGTCGACGGCTATCAGGGCGAAGAAAACGATATAATTCTATTATCTTTGGTTCGAAGTAATGATGCAAAAATCGTTGGATTTTTAAAGACTGATAACCGAGTTTGTGTAGCCTTATCAAGAGCACGCCATGGATTGTTTATGATGGGGAACATGTCATGTCTCAAAGTATCATCGAATACATGGAGTATGATTAACACAATTCTGCTTGAAAACAAAAGTATTGGAAAAGCATTACAACTGGAATGTCCCTTACATGATACTAAAACATGGGTTTCGAAACCGGAAGATTTTAGCAGAATTTCATGCCCAGGCTGTACTAATCAAGAACAAAATGTGAAGGCAGTTACAATCAATAATACAAGAGCCATTTCCGAAACACGGGCAATCCAAAATCGTTCAGTTTCAGTATCTCCAAATATAACGATGAATAAGAATGTGATTAACAATTCCAAACCCAATTCAATACTGCCTGTTGCCACCATTGATTCCAAGAATAAAGGTTCAGACATCATTTCCCCTGTACTACAACCCGGTTTTTATTCCTTGCTCAAACTTCCGTGCGGACACAAGTATCCGGGAAAGGTTACGTCGAAAGCTATAGATGAGATCAAGTGTATCATATCTGTCATGAAAAAATTACCATGTGGTCACAAGCAAAAATCTCACTGTCATCAAAAGGAAGAAACGATTAAATGTGCCCAGTGGTTATCGAAAACTTTGCCTTGTGGGCACAGTCAAGATATTGCCTGTGATAAGTCTAGCCAGGCTTGGAAAATAGTCTGTAAGGCATTGATCAAGAAAACGTTAGAATGTGGACATTCACAAAGGATTCACTGTAACGAAAGGACGTCGAAAATTAAGTGCTTGAAAGAGGTCTGTTTATGTCCACATCATATGAAAAAAGTTAAATGTCATCAAAAGTCTAAAAACCCTTGCGGTGAATTGATCTTGGTAAACAAACCATGTGGACATGAAGTACAAGTTCCATGCAACCAATTGAGGTCCGGGATAATTGGAATGAAGTGTCAGTCTTCCGTAGAGAAATCTTTGCCGTGTGGTCATCGACTTAAAGTGCATTGTCATTTGAAGGAAACTGAGGCTAAATGCAATAAACTTGTCGAGAAATTCCTGCCTTGTAGTAGACATCAGAAAATTGTTGTTTGCCATCAACGTTTTGAACCATTGAAGTGCAGATCCCAGGAATGTGTTGCTTTGTCACAACCTAAATATAAGCCAAAGGTGAGAGTTTTAAAAATATGTTCTTTAAAATGTAGTCTATGAAGATGTATTTATTGAGATTTTTGTCTATGTTTATTTCTTAGGTTTCGTCACCATCCAAAACCGCTGCAAATGCAGGTTCGTCTGAACTTCGTTTAGTAAACCGATGCGAAAAAATATTCAAATGTGGTCATCCTTGTCGGTTCAATATTCATGTCAATGAAAATCCTAATCATGAGCAATACTTCTGCATTGAAAAATGTCAGAGATCTTGCCCCAACGGGCATGTTTGTTCCGGAAATCATCAATGCTACAAAAGCTGCCCAACAAAAGCACAGTGCAAAATCCTTACCTCAGATCGATTAAAATGTGGACATTTCGGAAGATTTCAATGTTCTAAACGTGCTGCTGCTTTAAAGAAAACTTGTGATAAATGTGTTGCTGATAAAAAATTGTGTGATAATACACTTAAAGCATTTGCTAGTTTTAAGATTTAGTCAGATTAACTTCAACTGCCTTTTTAGTCTAGGAATCTAACTAGATAAAGAAGGACATTAAATGTATGCAGATTAATTATATCAAGAGTTAGATTTCAGATATGTATATATTTTGTGCTATTAAATTAAGACTAGTCCGAGTTGAAACTGTGATTTCCATATGAAGAAATTGTTTCTTCCGGGTTAAAGTCTATTCCTCATTTTTCTAATTAAGTCATAAGTGTTTCGAGTCAAAACATAGAATTGTTTTTTTTTGTTTTTGCTCAAGGCTCAAAACTGATTTGCAGAAATCGAATGTATTCCACGATGTTAAGAAATCAAATATTTTTCCCTTCCTTTAATGGTTTACAATATTTAAACCAGATAAGTTAGGATGCTTACTAAAAATTGCAGTAGTTGGGATTTGTGATAATTAATTGAAACTCCTGAACTTCTGTGATTTATAACAAAAATAAATAAAAAAAACACCTAAAAAATAATTGTATTTGTTGCTCTCTTAATATGAAATTGCATACAATTGGCAGCATGACCAGTTTTTGTCATTTTAATTTCGTTAAACTGACTGTATATAATTCAGGGAATCTCATAATCTACAAATCAATTTATGCCGAGTAGTCAAAGGTTTGTTTTCGTATACTTCAATTAATAATTCTGATTTTTGGATTTGTTTGCATCTGTTACTCGAACGTTTAAAAGCAGAGGTAATTAATTTAAAAAAAAAATTTAAAACACTTTAGTTCGTTACAAAAACACTGATGCAGACTTTGTGAATTGTTGAATTATGATTTGGATACAAATGTCAAAACCGGATCTAATTTGGATTTTGAGCAAAATTAAACCTGAAAACCAGACAGATTTTCAATATGAAAAAGTACTTTTCAGAATAACAGGAGCAACTTATCAAATTCAAGCTAAATTCATCCATACTTTAATTTGACACAGTCTTGGCATCAAAACTATCTTGATTGAGTTATGCTTAAAGGATGGGTTCGCATAAGGACTTATCATTACGGGGTGATGGAGGACACCAAACTACATAAAAAAACGTATATTTC
>JAQGBQ010000378.1:0-23622 GCA_034698485.1 Vertagopus arboreus | reverse complement strand
TAATTCCTTTTATATGCAAGATTTTGTTTAGCACTCTACCAGAAGGTGTAATTGCCTCCGCGCAAGTGTTGGCTTAAAGAAAGCCTTTGGTTTGGTTCCTTCCTTATTCACATCGGTTTCTTTTCCCTTTTATCTCTCTTGTTCCTGGCTTGCTCTCTTTACATCCTTTGGCTATGTGTTTATCCTGTGGATTGTATTTTATAACTTGGGCCATTCATAATGACGGTGGGGTCAAGGTCGTCCTCAAATGATCCTTGAAAAAAAGCGTTGACTTTATGTTCGACAACATGGATTGTGATACCAAATTTTGATGAAGGTATCTGCTTTCCCTAAACAGATAATATAGTAAAAAATTTATCCATTTTATTCATACCATTTATAATGAATTTTAAACTTCAAGTTGTCACATTGATTGTGAATAGTCCCTACAAGCCTTTTTGTACAAGAAGTCATCCAAATCCGATTGAATTTTGTGGAGGAGTATAATATACCTAGGCTGAATAGGTATCAATTCGGTCTGGTGGACAAGGTTTTTCTCTCAAGTATAGACTTGTACCATACAATATTATAGCTTTTGTAAGAAGTAGGCTTCTTATATTCTTTTGGCTTTGTGAAGCACCGCCACGGCATTGCATGACTTTTAAGAATGGAAAAAGAAAGGTGAAAAGAGCTAGAAGGAAGAATAGGTGAGGAAAAGCAGACTCTTATAAATTACTTCCGTGAACCATTATGTTTCTAATGTAATTGTCCTTCTGAACCTTTGTGTCCTTTTCTCTTCAGTACTACACATGGTTTTAATAGAATGTAGAAATAATTAGGCTTTAAATATATTAAGTTAGTTGGGACTGGGAAAATAATGTAGGGACCTAGACCCTATTTCACACTTTGCACTCTTCACTCCGCACTCTGCACTCCGAACTCTGCAAATTTTTGCAGAGTGCAAATTTGGAGTGTTTCACCAAGGCAGTTAACTCCGCAAACTTTTACTCCACAAACTCAGGACTTTTGCGGAGAACTCCGCAAGTTCTTTCATTCTCGTTTCTATGACGATTGATTTCAACATTTAATCACACTCATTAATGTTGAATAAAGCCTTTCAATTGATTACTATTTCAAACAAGACTTAGCTTCGCAAAAAGGGATCCTAGGTGTGTTAGTTTAAATTAGACTTCCAAAGTGTATATATTTTCTTAAAAGGCTTCTTACATAAGGAGACATTTAAGAATCCAATGGTTACAGTCTTAAAATTTATGTTAAAAAATTCTATAAAAGTGGTCTCATTAAAAATCCATTTTTTCAGGCCGTATTAGTTCGGTTAACCTCAGATTTTGCCAGACTGTGGCCAGATAGTTATTGCACAATAATTTTAATATCCGGAAGTAATAGGTGAAAAATGCATACCACTTTCGGCTGTTTCTAGATTTAAAATTGATTTTGAACCATGAAAGAGTGACATTTCTGAAATTTCTATATCTTTCCGTCATATCTAGACAAAATTGTTCAATTTTTTTGCCTGATTAGTTTTTGTCGTATCTCGAACCGTTAAGGCTGTAGGTCGTTTGACAGTTTTGAAACCTTAGGGCGAATGCATACCTTGGCTTAAGCCTCTTATGGTAACCATAGTTACAATATTGCAACACCTAGGAAAAAACAAAATGAAGCCCATGCAAAATTGATTTATCGTATTAAAGTCATGTTTCAAAATTTTATGATTGTAGATAAATTACTTAATTTTTTTAAAAATTGCTTTCTTAGGGTTGGCAAGCGAAAATTGAAATTTTATACTAGTAAAATTGTTGATAAAAAACAATAAAATTTCACAAATTTTTCTTAAAAAGTTAAAAATTCAAAAATACGGAGTAAAATTTTATATTCTCAAAAGGATTGAAAAATTAAAAACAAAGTAAAAAATACAGCTAAATCTGAGTTTTTTTCTCTACTTTTTCATTTTTTCTTTAAAAAAATTTACTTCCAAACCCAGCTATAAAAAACCCGTGGGGGTACGCCTGTATGGTCATTTTGAGGAACATTTATCTAAATTTCATGTTGTTTCCATTAGTTAGGCACTATAAGTAAACATAATACAAAAGGACATAGCACCAAGTAGGTGCAATTTGGGTCCCGACAGATTTTTTCAATTTTTTTATATGGTGTGCATATTGATAGTATGATCATTTATTAGTATTGCGCCGACCCTCTAACTTTGACCCTATTGACCTCTACAAGGGTCAAAAGGTCCCCAAAAGGAAGATATTTTTTATCTCTAACCCGCACATATGATACACCAAAAAATTGGAAATTTAATTTAAAAAAATAAATAAAATACCAACAATTTCAACAATTTTATTATTTCAATTTTTCGCATACCGTTAAACGCTAAATAAATCACCCGGGGGAGTTAATATTTCAAACCTTGTAAAAGAGGGGGGAGCTATTTCCGGAAGGGGGGGGGGAATAATAGAAAGTCAGTTTTAGAAAATTTGTGACTTACAACTTACAAAATTTACTTTAAAAAATAGGTAATTATACTTTGTATACACGAAAACTAAGAGAGTTAAAACACAACGACCAAGCTTTGTTGTTGAACTTGTTAATTAAACTATTTAACGCTGGGATTAAAATATTAAATTTTTGTTACCCTTTTTACCGTTTTTGACACTTGAAGGGGGGAGTTAGTTCAAAGGGGTAGTTATTGGTTTAAACCTCCAAAAAACGGGGTGAGTTAATGGAGGGTGGGAGTAGTTATTTCAGGGAGGATTTATTTAGCATTTTACGGTATTATTACCATCCTTCAAAAAAATTGCATGATTTTGGAGAAAATTTATGTTGTTCGTATTTTAATTTTATTTGAAAGAACAACTCTTTGTGATTACAAAATTGCTAAAATTTAAAAAATTGGACCAAAATTGGGATTTTGGCAAAGGTTTAAAAATGACAATTTAACTTTGAGACTCGAAAAAGATGAAAATGCGGAGTGCAAAGTCATCGACTTCTTTGCAAAATTTTACGCGGAGTGCAAAGTTTGACGAATAAAATTTTGCGGAGTAAGAGCCTGTGAGACAGGCAATCAAGTTTTTCTCTCCGCAACTCTGCAAAAAATACTCCGCAAAGTTCATTTTTCACTCCGCAAAAGGTGAGCCCCGTGAAACGCTCCACTTTGCAAATTCCACAAAAATATTGCATAGTGCGGAGTGCAGAGTACCTGTGAAATAGGCTCCTAGTAACTATTTAATAGGGCTTTTACATCGTAATAGGTAACTGTTAAGTTGCCGAGACCAACAAGTTCTTGTTTAAAATTCAGGATTAGCTCTCCCCAGTTGGGTTTACTGGTTAGTGGTTACCCTTGTTAGTTAATCGATCATTCAATTGTGTAGTAGTAGGTATAGTAATCATTTATGTGCAAGGTTGTCAAAAATTTGTTCATTCCTTTACTTCTAACGCGTACATGTAATGCCTTAAAGAAATCTCCGTTAAATAATAAAGCACTCAAGCACTGACTTTAAACATTATATGGCTACTTAATAAAACAAAAAGCTAAAAAAACTGATTTCTGTATACATCCTTCATGAATGACCCTATAGTCTCTTTGATGTCAGATGTCGTTTGAAATCTCGGAAAGTCCTTGTGCTCTTAATTACTCAAATGTTGATATTTTCTCTACAGAAAAGATGGAAAGGTAATTAGGAAGCAACGCATTTAAGGATGTGGTGCGGTTGAAGTGAGAGAAGTGACACTTGAGCCAACCTTTTTATTCTTTCCTTATTGTTCTCTCCTTTATTCCTCCACTTAAACCAGATACTTTTTTCTATACCTTCGGGCTCAGAAAAAGGAGAAATTGTAGGTTGAGTCAGGAGCTAATTTACTTTTGAAGGATGAACAGAACTCTTCTCTCTAACTTTGTGTGTTCTTCTTCCATGTGACACTTTTGTTACAAGTTGGCATCTTGGGAAAAACTTGGGATCAAGAGTGTGACAGGAACAAGTTTCAAGAGATTTTATCAGATTTTTTTTTGTATTCTTTTTTGTTAGTAAAGCAAATAATTAATTAATGAAAGGGATATGAATGAAACAAAACCAAATATCTTCTTGGTCACAAGAATTGTCCAAAGTCATAATATTCTGACCAAATTTACTAACGAGGTTGATGATTGCTAACCTTGTAGATTATTGTAGTGCTATTGTTATTGTTGTACTTGCAAGGTTTAATGGGAAATTCTAGGTCTGATTTCACGACAGACTCCTTAAAACACTATTACATTACAGCACAACATAAGACAAAGTATTTGTAACCTGAAATGCATTTTGTTTCATATAGCCGTATACATTGTGATGCAGTATGTCCGTTGGACCGTTAGGGTCTAAACTATGTAGGCGGATTATGAGCAACCCGTTTAATGTTTTTGGATAACTAAAATGTAGAAACAGTACGAAGTACTTAGATAAGCGGCTACATACAAATTTTCGCAATTCTTCTCTCTAGAAGAAATAAAAAGTGTGGAGTAGTGCGGGTTCCACATGTACCTTATAAACATACATGTAATAATATATGGAGCAGAGTATTCGGTAGTTTGACATGTAGCAATACATATTATAAGAAGACTCTTGAGTGTATAAAGAGTATAGGTTTCATGTGCTCTGTGTAAGAAGATTGTGTGCTGCTATGTATCCTTCCTTTGCTTTCACATTCAAGAAGGAAAGTTTGGTTTTGGGAGCTGAGCAATACTGAGCATAGTAGAAAGTAGTGGTGTTGGTAGTTAGTTAGTAGTGTAAGTTGGGATGCCGCATTGGCCTTGATAGCGCCAATGCAGGGTGGATGAGGATTCCAATCCCTTTCTTCCATTGGAATGCACACAACCTTCTTCTTCACAACCGTACACATCATCTACTACTCTTACTACCACACACTTTTCAGAAAGTCTGAAGAACGACTCCGTTTCACTCAAATGCTCTTCTTACTTTCTAGATTCCGGTAGGATTCTTACTGATACTAGAGGCTAACCTCTGTAGGCTGTATATGTATAGGACATATGTAGGAGAGATGGTAAATAATATCTGAGTCTGCTGGAAACGAGCTTCTTTCTATAAAGAATATGTAGTCTATATGGTGTTACATAAATGTGAACTTTCACTCTAGATTTCGAGAATCGAGAAACGTGCTCACCGGCTTCATCCTCATTTCTACTCTCCAAATCCTTTTTATATGGGTAAATTTGCTTGGGATTCCTAATGAAGGTGTTTTCTGTTGGTTTAATTCGTCTGGGGGTATTACTAGGGATGTTTTTCAAATTTTTAATGTGATGGGTTGTACAGAAATTATGTCCAAGGGACTTGAGTTGTTGCAAGTTTGCAGTTGTATTTACATGGTGAAATGTTATTCAATTTTATTTACCAAAAAAGTTGTAAATTGTTGGTGATACAGTTTAGCTTTATTTTATATCGCATTTTTGTATGTTTGCAGTGGAATTACAGTAGAAGTAGTTTTTTTGCAAAGGGGTAGAACAGCGATTGTAAGCAGAAAATTACAATTGCGTTACATTTTTTTCACGAGATTTTTCTCCATTTTCGAACGAATTCTTTATGGTTTTCTTGTAGTCTCGTTACATTTTCGCGAAGGCCTTGGAGTAAATATCCATGCATTTTTCAACGCACTGTATCCTGATAAAAAAAACGTTTGGACTTGCTATTTTGTAGTCTTTTGCTTATTCCGAGTTGGAATGGAAGTGAAGAAGTAAAAGTGTGTATGAGCCTCTCAACACAATGTTTACATTTGTATGGTTATCTGTGTCGAGTTTGTTGTTCGTTATGGACTTTTGGAATGTTTCTACTTTCTACAAACTACGAAAGGAATTTCAGTCTTGGTTCAAAGTTTTGTAGAATGTGTACTTGAAGTTAGAGTAGATTATTTAACATGAGTTTTGTATTGCCAAATTTTTAACCATCAGTTCAAAGTTCAGTTACACAAGAATTTGACCATCCTTTTAAATAAGATTACAAAGTTAGCTCATCATTAACTACATTCAAAATGTTTTTAATGGTCTATTTCACAATTTTATTGTATTTTGTTTGAGCTTGTGCTTAGTAAATAATTACTGATACATTTGCAGTATAATGGTGCATATCAGGCTAGTCAATCTTGTTTTTGTCAACCAGAAATAATTCAACATCAGCTATGATGTATGTATGACATTCCGTTGAGTCGTCTAGCCATCGTGAACTCCATATATTCCCAATTTAAAGATAGACATAGTAGGAGATAATGGTATAAATATTCTATTAATTGAAAAGAGAGACTTTCTCCTCCACTTAAGTTCATGAGACACATTGCTGGAACTAGAGTCTGATACCCAGGTAGGTTGTTGCAGTTTGTAGATAAAGATTGCAGATAACTATGTCTGATGGACTTGTTTTCGTGTGATAGATGTATTAAGGTCACCCTATAGATAAATGGGTTTATGTAGGTTAGATTACAACACCATGTTTCACAGAGTTTCAGACAGAGCAGAGTTGAGAGAAAGAGAGAGAAGCAAAGAAAGTTTTATCGAGAAAAAAGGATCCCATGTCCCAAGATGCAGGGTTATATAAACTTCTTCGTCTTATAACATGTAAGACTTGTAGTATGAGGTATAAATACATGTATGTATATAGTATATATTTATATGTATATGGAATGGTGTAATAGTTAAACGTGTAGGCAGAGTTAGTATCAAACTATGATTGCAGTAATAGTAGACTGCGGGGTTGGGAAAAATTCTATATACGAAAAGAAAGTAAGAGGAAATGGTCGAATTTCGTTGGGCACACTCTTGATTCAACGGGACGGAGGAACTCATCTCATTGATCTTTACGGCTTGAGTTCTTCCTCTTCCATATCTAGTACATAAAAACTATGAAGGAAATGAGACTGACTCAGACTGACGAGGAAATCAAGATTTTTTGAATGTAACGAGACCCGAGGTGCTAAATGAATGACATCTTCAAATAAAATTAAAGATTTAGAGTTAATATTGCGTGGTGTTGATAGTGGTATATGAATTTGGGGCATTGTTTGTGAACTTTAATTTTCGAATCTGTTGGTATGTTATATGCAATTTATTCAATTTGGAGTGTCGGTGCCAATTTTTATATCTAACTCGAAAATAAAAAGTCCCTGAATACAAACCATAGTACCTTCTGTTTAGAAACTAAATTTCGATTTCTGAACTCTCTCTCAGATGAATTTTTCAAAATTTTTTTTTAGTATTTTCTCGTAATTGAGTGTGCTTTCTTAACCATTAGACCTTAAAAACATATGTAAATGTATATCATTGTTATTAGTGTATTTTTCGATTTGTCTACAGTTGTAGATATGCAACGTTTGAAAAAACGAAAGTATACATTCATTCATGGAGGTATTTCATAGATATGATATAATAGGTTCAATTTGTGTAATCCGTTTGAGAGAGGGTGAAAGTAGAGTAATGGGGATAAGCCGTTTGACTTACGGAAAAGAGTTTTCCTAAGGTTTTCTCTAGTTTTGGTCTTGTGGAGAAGACCTTCAGGAAGAAAAGTCCCACTTAACTGGGAAAACAGCTTTGAGTCTTTGAGTTGATGTATCCATGAAGTTAGTTCAAGTGAGGTTGGTTGGGCCAACTCATCTTCATTTTTATTCTGGTCAATTTACAACATCCCATTCCTCTTCAGCCTCAACAACTCATCATCATTTGCTGATAATAGTTTGTCCAGCCCAGCCGATTTCCTCAAACCATAACTCTTACCCTTCTTTGGGTTATAAAACAAAGACAGACAACGTGGGTACAAAATGACGATGTGTGCTATGATATGTACCCTTGGCCTTTTCTTCCTTTTGAAAAGAAAATTGTTGCAACAATCCTTCTCTAATATAATAATAATATGGCTACTCACAACAGGAGGTCGATTGAGTCTTTCCTTATTGCCTCCCGTTCTTGGAATTTGGTGTTGGTGTGGTACAATTTTCCGGGATAATTGCACCCTGCTGTACCATGTCTGTGTAATAACAGCTACGTTTATCTCACCCTTTACAAATGTCTGATTGTTATTCTAGAAATCTGACATCAATATTTCAGATAATGGATTAGGTATTATGAGTATTATGACGTGTTAAAGACTTTTATGAACATAGTTCTTCATAAAATTAAAGATAGAATTATTATTGTAAATTGTTCAAAATGACTGAGGTATAAAATAGTAAGGGTGATGTGACGATAGTAAGTAGTGGCACTCTTCTCGCCTCATTTTAATAGAATTATGCAAATTCATCCTAAAGGAGTTAAGCAAGGAACACTCGGGGTTATGCATTTATCATGAAGTACTCTACTACTGATTTCTCGTTCTGTAGTGTAATTCTCTTACCCATATAGTAATAGTTGGATAAGCTCTGGGGATTTCCCTTATGGGATACAAGTATTATATGCAGACTTGGCAAGAAGAAGTGTGCGTATTACAACACGTATGGTGACACTGTATATATGTTGTCAGAATTTCTAAATATTAATAATTTTGAGTCATTTGACAGTCAGCAGGGGCTCTAGTTTGAGCCATGAGAAGAAGTTAAAAGACGAGAATAGCAAATAGTGGCTGGGGAAAGTTTTCCTTCACTTGCGTGGAAAAGAAGATTCGCAGAAGAAAAGCTAGAGATGATATTCGAAATTCGAGTGTACGAGTGTCTAATAAAATATATAGGGTGGTTCGGTTGACGGATTCCCAGAGGTATTAATTCCCCAATGTTAGAGTAACTTTGTTTTCTCCGGTGTTGTGTGAAGAAGAAGCAATATGGGAGATGACAGGGACTTGACACATGGTCTTAAAAATTATAAGCTGCTGTGTTATATAGTACAAGAACTTGAGCTGTTGAATTGCTATATGTTATGTGCAAAAGCCATATTTAGGGTTTCAACTTTCATACAACTTCTTGTTTAGTGTTTTTTTCTTTGAGAGAAAGTATAGAATAATAAGCTAGTGTGGATTGATTATCACCTTTATTACATGTGACAGTTGGGTGAGGTAGAAAGTTTTAATTAATAATTTTGCATTTTGACGAAAAGTAGTACACAATCAAATGTATGCTGAGTATCAAATGTATTTTGTTGTGTTTCTTTGCAATGGTCAGAGTTGAGTTTGCATGTATAAACGTCGGAGGGAATATGAATGATTTGCACGAGACGTCAGTGGACGTAATTGTTTATTATTACCTTGTCAAACTTTTCAAACTCCTTTCTCCACTCTTATACCTGCTGAATGCGGTATCAGTTGTGATAAAATTCAGTAGAAAATATTTTCAAAATATGGATGATTAAGGCTATTATTTTATAATAATCAAGATTTTTTCTGAAGGTTACAGTAACAATGCCATTGTCATTTTAGAAGAAAGTTGTAATTCATTCTGTGGCTTTTAGAAGTGTCATCTCTTACATATGTATTACTAGGGGACATTGAGGTCATTCAAAAGTGGGATACATTGTATATGTGTTGAAGTAGACAGGTTTATTTTACAAGAGATGTGTAGGACTCTTGAACGGCCGAATGTAAATTTGCATTTGGGTAATATGAGGCTTTAGAAGATGTAGTTGGATTTGCTGTAGTAGTATGGTAGTTGGGAGTATGAATCAAAATTTTAATGGGTCTATTGGGACTGGCTCCACCCTTTTACAGATAGATTCATGAAGTCAGCTCTCCATTTACTTAGGTCTGATAGAAGAGAGCCTCTATTAGCCCTGGACTACCTTTATTAGCTATTTTATTATACCTATCCGTTTCACTTTTTTATACTACGAAGGAAACCCAGGCTATCCGTCTTTCTCGTGCTGCATCCCATCATGTAACCGGCTCACCTTTCCAGCTTTCTAGTCTATGATATTGGCCCAAATTCTAGAACTCGAGCTTTAGGAATGATAGCTGGCTTGGCTCATTCTCTCTCTCTCTCTAGAGATGTTTCGGCAGGTCTCTTCTAGGATATGTACAGGAGTGGATGAATGCTTTTTGGACAATCAGCCGAGTATTTTGAAACTTTCTCCCCTGATAGATCTGTGTATATATATTAAAGTTAGAGATCGAAGGCAGGAATCAAGTCCCAGTTAGAATTATATACATGCAGCTACAAATACTCTGGCTATTATTAAAATGTGACCGACGGATTATGAGTTTTGGGAGACTCGATACTCAAAACACGCAAATTTAAAACGTATTCTAATGCGGAAATTTGCGATAAATGTTAAAGTCATATCAGTTTAAGGAGAATAATGCACACTGTTATTATTATTACAGTGGTTTAGACTCTGTTAGACCCTGCGTGTGAATTATCGGGGTTTTCCTTTACTAAGGTTTTCTGACACTGTAAGGTGAGCATGTTGAATTGTTGACGCAACCAGCAACCAAACCAGAATATATAGTAAACTTAATATATTAGAACTACATTCTATAGCTGACTTAGTAAAAGCTACCTGTATTGGACGAAAGAAGCGTTTTGTTACAGATTTTTTGGCAGGGAAATATGTTTTATGGTTAATAAGTATTGAGGTTTTGAGTGGTGCAATTTACGTGTGTGTTTATATCCCGGACTTGGACATTCGACAGTAATGATCCTTATATGGCTCGGCTTATGTAGTTCCTTTTTAAATTCTTTCTATTCGCTTCTCCTAGGTTTTCTTTGTGGCTTTTGTGCAAATGTATTAGCTTCGTGTGTGGATATGTATGTAGGTTCGAGTATTCATGTATTTTCACATGAGTTTAGAATACACATGAATAACAATATATGCTCAATACATGTAATTGCGAACCTTGCATGTTCTGAGGATTACCTGTAGTCAGCGTGGTATGAAGTATCAGTTTTTGCAGCTTGGTTAGTTGGATTGGTTGAAAATGTTGAAATGTTAAATAGCAGCGTTTTAATAACAGGTAGGCTGCATGTAGTTGATGCCTACTTGAGACTTTCCAGATTTCTTTGGGTGGTGATAGTGGTGTTGGTATGTAATTTCAGACGTTCAGTTTTGGCAAATCGATGAAAGCTCAGTGACTTAACTGGGTTTGCTTCAAAGCTGAATCCTTGAACATACAATCTGATCTGATAAGTTCTGACGGAGGTGAGGTTTGCTTGGATTTGAGGTGAGTCTTTTCCCAATCTGATGAAACAAAATATTTCCATAAGGAATTCTCTAAACAATCTTACCTGCTCCATTGCTTTATAATCATCTTCAAACCTCATTTTATGTTTTATTTGCAGTTATCTGCTGAGTTTGTTTTATATATATAATATATGCCGAACAGATGAAAGTTGTACTCAACGGTCAATCCGATTTAGCTTGACTACGTCTAATGAAAAGAGAGATAATTAATTAGAATGAAAACAAATTTCTCCGTTGTCTAAAATGTGTTACGTAAAGTAAAACGTTCGAGTCCACCCATTTTCTCTTGCCACATAAGACATACTGTATTTTTTTAAACTCTGGAAAAGTGATACTAGAGCTTTAAACAGAAGATTGAGGCAATGAATAACCATAATGGCAGCAATTCTAGAGCATATCGGACCAAACAGTTGGGTTTGTAATTAATTGTATGTACGAGAGAAATAAACCTTTTTATTTATTTTTTTGCTTATGAAGTGAACTCGCTTGCAAACAAAAGTAACAGAAAAGTCTTATTTCACATTTGTATGGAGAAAGTAAGTACTTAAGGAAGACTGATCTTGAGTTTTACATTTTGTTGGTAATTGTTTTTCTCATTTTTTCACGGCAGAATAGGCTTGAAAATTAAATAATTTTGCTTGAAAATTAGGTAAAGATGAATTGAAAAGAGAACCTAAACTCTATGCAAGCGTTTTTTTAGAGAAAAAAAAGAACAACTCGTTATGTGAAATTGTGTGGAGAAATTGAAGTGGAAGAATGAAGAGAGAAAGTTGGTGAAAGTAGATTTGTCCTCAAGAATAAAAATAATGTGCCGTAGCATGTTGCGTTCCATTCTGCCCATTTTTCTGTCTCGTCTCTTCTCTCAACTTTCATCTAACTTATCCACGGGGACCAAACACACATTATTACCAAGTTTAAATTTTAATGATAGGGGAGAAAGTGGTATAAAATATCCAAAGATTTCACGATAAGTTTCTGGGAATGAGTAGAGTTATCAGAAATGAATGCATCCTTTTGTATCTTATCATTCTTACGTGAAGTTGTTTGGCTCTTGGTAGGATAGCACTAGCTGAATGGTGTACACCAGGACCCATATGTATGGTGCGGTAGGTAGATGCATACGATTGGCAGGGTGCTACTTCTGGGCTGTTTTGCTTTTGACCGGTTTATCCATGTTGGTGTGATGTGATGTGATAGAATGCGGGAGTGCCGAAGTCACCCGGGTTCTGGTTGGAACCCGGCTCGGTCTCCTTCGGGTATAAAACCCACTTTCGGATCAATGGTTTGGGTGAGCTAGGGAGAGTATGTATATTGTGTTTCATGCGACTGTAGATACTCTAGCTCTAGTAAAGAATCGTACTAAGGGGAAAGTAGGGAATTGAACTTCTGCAAACTCTGCCACTTTCTCTCTACCCGCTCTTGCTACCTTCTTCCTGCCCGGCGTAGCAGCAGTAGAGCGGCAGCTCCGTGTAGGATCTAAAGGCTTAAATTGAGCCAAGTGAAAAGAGTGCGAGCGGCGGGTGTGTTTAGGGCTAAAGGATTTTGCGGGTATTTTGCGGCTATAGCCGAAGCAGGAGAGTGTGCTATATATAAAGAAAGGGCTATGGAGTGAAAGTAAGTATAGGTATATGGGCAGGAGAAAGGAGGGCTGGTATATTCTACTCTACTACTGTTGGTGGTGGTAGTTGGTATGGTGTAGATGTATGGAGTAGTTGGTAGTATGGTCTAATCGAACTGCTGCATCCTGTCTACCACCGCACTGCAATCCCAAAATGGCGAAGTCTTGTTGGCCTACGTCCCGTCAACTCTTCTCCAGTTCTACTTTCCTCCTTCCCCTGAGTGACCTCAAAGTGACAACAATGGGGTAAAGAGAGGCCTAAGCAAGGCTCCTCCCCAGCCTCAACAATTGGACTCCAGCCTCGACTCGGAAATACTCAATTGTCGTGGGTGCGGTTCATCTCCCTTTCTCTATCGCCTCTCTTTCTCTCCTAACTATAAACCCAAACGGATATACTTTCTATCCAACTCTCTCTCTCTCTCTATCTGTATCTGTGTATGTGTATATTCTCGTTCTGTGTCCAAATCGCTCTTCTTGTCCATTGTCCATCTCGGAATAAAAGTAGACGAGGAAGAAGATAACACACGTAACGACTCAAACGAATATAAATATTGTTGCGGATATTTTGCATTAGAGAAGAAGAAAGAGGAGAGAGAAGGGACGTTGTCGAAACAATCGAAACGAAACAGAGAGGAATATATATAAATACTTATATATTGTTATATATATACAAATATATATGCAACCATTGGATTTTGGATTTCTTTTTGGCTCAAAAAGTCCATTGATTTAGAAAGGGATTTAAAAAGAAAGTTCTAACTACTACTTGAAGCTATAACCAACCCGTTCCATATTAACTAGTTCGAATTACTACAAGAAGGAAAGGATCTTGTGCAATTGTAATTACTTGTACTTTGATTTAAAAAAATTTGTGTTCTGTCACTTTGTGCACATGGATGATATTTTTTGAAACGAAAAAGGAGATTCCGTTTTTTCTCCATTTAACCAGAGAAGATAAGCAAAGCAACTCACCATTCACCAATCCTTCCGTTCATCACGCTACTTGACTCTTTTTGCAATTATCTTAGACAGATTATTATAATCTGTGTGCTACTGCTGCGTGCAAACTGTAAAAATAATTACAGCCTACTTACTTCTGCAAACCAACCAAAAGCAAACCAGCTACTTACTACTATACTACAAATAGATAAAGAATAATCCGCTTAGAGGAGAGGATAAAATTAATAATTACTGATATTGCTGCTCATTCAAAACCCATCATCCATAATCCATCTGCCCTGCTAACTAAATATAAAAATATAAATAAGATATTTCGCGATCCAAACAAAAAATCAACCAACCGTCACTTCTTCCTTCCTTCCTTTTTTGTATACAAGAATTACACAAGATACAAATTTTGTCCTGAAGCTCTTTTCTTATAAAGCTACACTTAGAAATACATTAAAGTAGATATAAACAACTGCAACTGCTAAAGCACATCCAAATAATATATATAGATAGATAGGAAAACATACATATAGGCAACACTACAGGATATTTTTTTTCTTTCTTTGAAGAAGAAGAAAGTAGAGAGAAATCAGTTTGTGTTGAAATTTTAATTCCGGAGTCGACTGGAGGGTCTGTGTTTTGTGAACACCCCGGTTTTTATGTGCACTGCAGTCATTTCTTGAGGAGCTGAGAAATGTTGAATCTCTCGATTTTTTTTCTTTAAGGAGAACAAGTTCTGATATTTTAGATTCTGATAACCTGCTTACTTACCTAGGAAAAATAAGTTTGTATAAAGTTGATGATATTGATGATGATGATAAACACATCAGAAGAGAAATTTTCGTCCATTTAATTATTTCTGAGGAGACATAAATCTTTGTCAAGTTTAACCTCTTTAATCCCCAGGGTTTGTCCGGTCCATGTGTGTGTAACAACCAATTAAAATTCTGAATATCTCAACTGAGAAAGAAAGTTAGAAAGTCCGTCGAAGGAATTGAATTGAAATTTTTAATTAAGATTTTTAAATACTCGAAAGTTATTCACAAATAATTATTAAACTAATAGCTCTTGTACCCTTCTTATCCCTCCTTCCTAGTCGTGTTATAATATAAAGAAAAAGCTAAATAACTAAGAAACTTACTTCACTACCCTCCTGATCATGCTGAATTAATTTGAGAAAAAAATTTAATATTTTTTAACAAGATACAAGTGAGAATTTTGATTTACAATAATTTCAACTTATGCATCATTAGATACTTTTATATTGAAGAAATTGTTACATACAAATACTAATCTTGTCCTTTACTCAAGGAGAAGAATCCTTTGTGTCCTCTTGTTGCCTTGCCTTTCACCATTGATCAGAGATCGGAACTGCAGTGACGGATTTACATTTGCAAATCCATGTGCAAACTGTTTGAAAGTTAACGATAAACCTGAAAAATTCGACACTTTGCCTAGCCTGCCGTTTTGTAAATTTCAATTTGGATTGATATATTTGCCATTACTGCTTAATGAAACTCTAATAAATAGTCCTCCATTAACTACAAAATCTTACGAGTACATGAAAATATAACTCTTTTGTGAGGTTCTGAAGAAAAAAGTCATGGATGAAAGGGGATGTGAATTTTAAAATCGGGGATACTTAGGCAACTCTGGTCTATTGTTTTACTGAAAAAAAAGGGTGTGAAAGTTGAATGTTCATTAGTTCAAGTGTTTTAAAATCTCATGTGATAATAATTTTGGAAAGTAACATCCGCTACCATATTAATTCATAGCAAAATATGGATCAATTTATTGTCACCACCAACAAGAACTCGGATAACTTTTTATCCACGGGATCATATTTCTTCCTCTCTTGAGTTTCCTCTACAGATATTTAGATTCTATAGAGAAGATAAAAAGGCAGCTTAAAGATTTTAAAAGAAAGCAAGACACAGAAGACTGTTTTGATTTTTTTGTACGCAAAATTCCGTTAGAGGATAAGAATTAGAAACGCAAGAAGAAGACGGCCGCATAATAACTACTAGACATATATAGAGACCACCCGTTTTTAATTAGTGGTGATAAGTGAGTTCTGTAGGGCAGATAAGAATAATTGATAACTGCTATACGCTAAAGTTACTACTATATAAAACTACTGCTGCTGCTGCTTGATAATACAATTAGAACATTTATTATGTACAATTCCTACTACAATTTACTTGGTACGATCAAACTACTTGTACATGATGATGATACAACAACTCCTGCTATTAATATTATATCCTCCTCCTATAACTCATCCTCTGTACTTTTCTGAAGTATAAGGGAGAGAAATTACAAATTAACGAAAGTGGTGCTTCAATTAGTAATAATTACGTAAATGGAATGACGAGCAGCTCACGAACTAACGGAAGAGTTTAATGAAATAATGGAGAGTTTTTTGTCATCAAGGAATCATGAGATAGGGTGGAATTATTATACATTACGCCTATCAGAATCATCAACGTCATCATCTATATCAGAATCATCACCCTCAAGGGTTTCAATACCATCATCATCCGAATCGCTCACATTTCTCTCTGAGGGAAAGTATTTGTTGTTGTTATTGTGTGAACTATCCACATCCAAAAGTAATACTTCGAAAACCTACCCGGGCTGGCCTGGACCTTCTCGATCTGTAATAAATACTACGAGAAAAGCAGCAGCAGTAGAGAGATTTCAGGATGATGAGGAAAAGTTCAACGAGTTGATGATGACAAATAATATGGACATGATTACTGAAGATGATTTGTCATGTGAACCTTTCTCTTGTGAATCCAACCTCAGCTTTCACTCTTTACAATGGCTTGATAAAGAAGGATCCATTCTACATAGTGTACTACTAAGTCGAGAGGAGTTATGTGAGGAATCTCAATTTGTTGCTAATATTGTCCACGATAAAAGTCACCATCGGATTCAACTAGTCCGTGGTCGGTGAAAGAGGGAGAGTTGTTGTTTTTTATATATAGAAAATGCCTTGGATATTACCATCGAGGTAGCATAACTAATTTCCGGATAACCTGTTAACATAATAAAAAGGAAAAAATAAGAATTTTGAAGACAGGAGGGGGAGGAACGTACTTTCTCCAGTAGGACAGTACAAAAAAGAGCCCCAGAACGATACATGAGAGTGAAACTAAAAAAAGTTTTGGTAATGAAATGTGTGAGATGATATGTATGTGTAAGGGACAAGGACAATGTCCGAGAAACCCGGTCCAGGTGTAATACCCGGGTGTTTCTGGTAGAGCGAGAATGCCGGGAGAGAAAGAAACGAAAGTGGGATCATCAGCTCATCTCGCAGCCTCGACAACGAAGACGACGTCAACAATAGTACCGTCATCCTCATCGTCAATTACAGTGAAAAGTCCAGCAGGAAACACTACTTCTACTACTACTACTACTTGTCACAATACTTCAAAATCATTCTTACAAACCGCACCGACCGCGACACCAAATACTAATACCGCAAGCACACCCACACCCGGATTAATTCCAGGTCCTCCAGGGAAAGTGGCTCCTATAGTGAATGTTAATGTCAATCCTTCGAATCGACTGTCACAGGTGAGCCTAAAGAAAAGTGAGGATGGCTCATTGTCCGTGTCAATTGTGGATGGTAAACAAACAGACCATAGGAATGACACGGATGAGGAGGAGGATGGTTCCAAGATGGAATTGGAACTTACCTTTGCAGGGATTGACAATGAAACAGTTGAGTTGGAGTTGGAAGAGGATGATAATAACATGGACAGCAATGGTAAGGGCCCTTCGGGGTCACCTGGTGGTGAGAGTGGTGGTGGAAGGATTATTATACCCGGGGACAGGCGACTGTCCCCTGAAGGAGGTGTGGGACCCAGTGTGGTGCGAGGGGGACCTGGGTCTGTCACTAGCCCGGTGTCCCGAGCCGGGTCAGTCACAGCAGGGCTGGAATCAGTTACAGGACCAACGGGCTCAGTGGGTGGTGTGGTGGGTGGGACAACGGCGGAAACGATGGATGAAGAAGAAGATGAAGATGTTGAAGGGGGAAAGACAGCGGAGTGCACAGAAGTGATAGTACCGATACAAACGTTAGCTGAGAAGTGTTTGTTCTACGTGACGGCCTTTTTTATTCTGTTGGCCATCTTTAGGTAGGCCTTTATCATCATTTTAAATCTTCTACTAAATCATTAGACTTTTTCATGTATGTGGCAGTTGTATAGAAAAGGACCCATGTTTACTTTTTAAATGTCAGAAAAGTCAATTTAGTAGCTGTTTCATTTTTAATCTGACTCTGAGGGCTTATAGAATCCTGTCAGTTTTGGTTTGTCTGTATACCACGATAACTCAATTTAAACTTCTCCAATCGACTTCTAATTTAAGTACAAAGATGAGCAAAATCGGCTGAGTAGTTGACCCATGGTGGCTAAAAATATGATTCCTAGCCTGGAAACTTTTTGCATTGTGATATTTTTTATGTATCTTTAAAGACAAGGTCCGAGTCGGACTAAATCAGTTTGTCTAGGCTCAATCAAGTTCCATTGGGAAGTTTTTTTTCACCGCTCCATAAATAAGTTTTCTTGACCATGTATTTTTCTAGAGATGTATTTTCTAAATATATTTCAACTCATTTAAAAGATGTAAATTACATTTTTTTAATTCGAATTTAATTATTAAGGGGTCAAACTTAGAAGCTTCTTAGACCAAACTCCTTTATGGAAATGTTATGAAAATCAGTATGCAACTGCCACAAATGTATGTATACGTACAAAAATTAGCAAAAATATTTGGGTAACAACTTTTTTTATTTCAACAATAACTTGATGAAATTATGGTTTTTTATAGCCTCTTTGCATTCCTCTTCCTGGTGCCTTTCGTTATTGACCCGGCCTTTACCACCATCTTTATGGAATTTGATCCCGAGCCGGCCTTCTGCCTCACCGTCTCAAACGTGGCCCTCGAAGGGTTGTCCAACTGCAACTGGACGTCGTGTCGTGAGGGGTGCACCCGAGAGATTTTCTCGTGTAAACAGATTCGGGTGAATTACCGGCATGCTAAGGGACCTTACCCCGGGGGAGGGGACTCATCACTACCCCCGGGATCATCAAGTAGTAGAAGTAGTTCTCCATGGGCTACTAACACTGCTGCTGCTGGGAGCTCATCATCCAACTCGAACAACGTTAAAAGCAAAAATCATTATCAACAAAACTCTAATCATCTAACTAATTCTAATACTAATAACAAATATGCTGCATATGACCCAGGCCGTAGTGGTGGTAGTAGTTATAGTAATAAAAAGCGAAAACACAAATTGACTTCTAGTAGTGCATTGACACTAAGTGGGGGTAGTAGTGATGGCTGGGACTACAGAGGGGCACATCTCTTTCCGAATGTGAAAGGTTGTGGTTACCCCCCTGTGACCGTCTGCAGTGACTTTTATGACAAGTATGGAAAGGAGGGGACGAATTTTAGCTGCTATTATAGCAAAGTTGATCGTGGACTTGTTGTCACCAAATATGACATGACCAAAGTCATTTTGGACCTTGTCTACTCCATGGCCATCCCTATCCCTAGTTTCATCATCTCCGTCGTTTACCTCATTTTTGCCTACTTTAGACTGTACAACTCTGACTCATCCTCTTCAGCTCACCGTCGCGCATCTACTCTCAACGTTAATCAATCCTCAACTAATAATAATATCCAAGCTGGCACTGCTGGGGGCTCCATGGGTGATCCCGACGGGGACACTTCCCTCTCCGTCGATGAAAAAACTCAAATCATTCACAAGTCTACCTCTCGTGGGCTCAATGCTGTCGACAAACTCGTTCCCAACTCTGGCAAACAAGTTATAGAGATGAATGACCTTAATCCACAACTTCATAATCCAGCCGATGGTGACCTACTCCTTCCTAGAAGAAACAATAGGGCCCCCGAGCGGAATGGACCAGCCAACCCTGCTGCCAAAAATAAGGGGTACACCCACATTTTAATCATTCCTCTCATTCATTAGAAAAATTAACTACATTCTCATGTCATTTTCTTGACTCAAAGAACACACACAAATATTTTCCCATAGAAAAAGAATAGAGAAAGTTGACTTTCACTTTATTCAGTTTTTGTATTATCATTATTATAAGAATACCTAAATTCATTCTTAAAGTCTTGAAAAGTTATTTGTTTTCACACTTGACCTTTTGTTTATGACTGAACTCATAAATCTTTTTAAGGTCAATAGGTCAATCTCTGCCAAAGGTTATTCCTTCAATTAGTAATAATGACATAATTAATTCCCGATTCACCTCAGACTGAATTATTATCGTGTGTTTTATTGCTTCATTGGAGTTGAGTCGAGTGTTTCAAGGAAAAATGGGATTAGGAAACTAATAGGATTACTACAAGCTCTGCATAATTGATTCAAGTTCCGGGCCGTTAACTTATCTAGGATTTTCATGACAAGATTATAACGGATTTGGTGATATTATGTATTCTATACAAACAGACTCGTTTATCCAAGCAATATTTTCCACTCTGGATGTCTAAGTTCTGTCTATGTTTAAGTAAATTTAAGTTCTTAAGTTAAGAAATTGATTCCAACAGGCAATCCAATTACCTTTAATCGTTTGTACCAATGGAGTTGTACATCTTCTATGTATACATTTGTTTCTTTGGCAGACGGGAATAGTACCTAAAAGCCTAGTTTCATCCTATTATATCCCAAAGTACTTTAGTCTGTAGTTCAGAATGGTTATGCATCCATTTGTTGAATGTGCATGTTTTAAGGTTGGTGATTTTGTGGAAATTTCACGTGGTTTAACCTAGTTAGGATTAGTATATATAGTTTTAGGTGGTTTTAGAAGGTAGTAGGTATGAGATGATGATGTGTGAAATGGATCTGTTGCTGTTTACGACAGGATTTCCGAATGGGAACTGGTCATGCCTCACCAAGTTTAATGAGGTTTAAAACAAATAGAGAGGATACAATTGAAGACGGCAAATGTTCAAAAATGTAGGCTAATCTATAGCAAATATGCATCTTTTTTACTAACCGAGTTAGGATCTTTGGACAAGCTTCAAAAGCTCTGGAATCGGTATTCTGAGTTCCGTGTATATTTAATTTGGTGACTTCCAGGTAAATAAGAATAGACTTGGACATTGGTCTTTTTGGTTATAGTATTAATTGTTTCCTCCTAGTTTCTACTTATTCTGGATGTGCAGAAATGCCATGTAAAATAGTTTCAGATTATTGGGTTTCGTTTGCATTGAACTGATGGACGATTGTTATTTGTAATTCTGGGATATAGGATTTTAATGATTATTGTCCTTCTTTAGTAGTTGTTCACGATTGGTTATTTAGTATAGAAATATTATGCTGCTTTATCATACATATAGTTTCATTCTTTGTTAGATTCGATTCTATGATTGTTGGTTAGTATTCAGTATTGCTAGAGTTGAACAAATATAGTTGGGTTGCTCTTGTATTCGTTATGAGTTTCGTAGGTTTATGGGTGCGTATTTGGATTGAATATTGGAAATCGTTTGAAATTTTGTAGATGGAAGAGACTTATAATATAGTCATTGGAGAGAGAGAGAGGAAGAAAAAGCTGTCAATAGAGTGGTGCGTCATTGACGTGCAGAGCTCATTATTATTTACAAGAGTCTCGTCACTTTTCTAAACCAGAAATCTACTTGCTGGGCTTGTCAGGCGGACAGGAAATCGATAGCGAATTACAGCTACAACTGATTGCTAAGGGTTATGGGTTATTCTTGTCTCTTCTATCCACAAATAATCCCAGGCTTAAAACAATTTAGAATAGGTTTATAGGTTGGGAATACTAGTCAATGATTCTATAGGGGCACTGCTGGTTAAGGATTACTGAGGGTCCGGCGTCCTATTTTAGTAAAGTTTAAAAAGGCCGTAAACTTCGAAGGGGTGGATCAACTGAAACAAAATTTTAGCTACGCATTCTCGAACATATTTGTCATCTATCATAAAAAAATAGAATAAAAAAAATTTGATACACCGAAGCAATTGGATCTCAAAGTTGAGTACCTCACTTTTGAAGTTTCCAGACACACTGAACTGTATTTTTTTGTAAAAATCAATATTTTTTTGCAGCAAAACAAATGCATAAAAAACCATGAAATCCATGTCAGAACTCTTTACGGTTATTCCTTTGTTGGATATGATTTTTATCTTGAGTCTGACCTTCAGATTTTCACCACCCTGGACCGTTTTCCCGAAATCTTCAAGAATTTCCCTTTGTGTTGGACATACACTTTGTTAAGCTCTCTAAAATACGGTTTTTGGAAGTTTAACTTCCAATTTTTTGTAAAACCGTTGCCAATATGCTATTCCGAGTTTTTATTGAGTTTTTGAAAAACTGTGATAAGTGGGGAGACTCTGCGATCCGTTAAGGCACCGACAACCACGAACATTCCCCATCACTTTTCTCATTTCGAAGTAACATTCAAGTTATGGTTTTCCGGATCCATGGTAAACATATTCATCTTGACCCTTTGCGTTCCTAGTAGAAAAATGAACCTTTCGTCAAGTTTGAAAAAAAATTGGTGTTGGGACTTACGACTTGCTTTTTATACAGGCAAATGCATATTTACTTCCGGTTCGTGTGGTGGGAAGTTCTAGGGCATGGACCACTCTCTTATTTTACATTTTTTTGTCCAAATTATTTTTCTTATTTTTCTATACAATATTGTGGCTCGTTTGAAGTTGTTTTGCGATGACCCGTAAGCTGGGTGTTCTTTTTAGAGGTCAAAAAGGTCAATCTCACGAATCATGACTTTTTAACCGCTTTAGAAAGATGGATTTTTTTTATGAAAGCAGTATTTTTTTTCTTTGGGTTTTTGACGTTTTTCAATACTATTGACTATATTAAACACAGTTTCAAAAAAAATTTTGTGGCCTGACGATCTTAACATTTTTTGGACCACTTTTTGTGCGACTCCAACCCTGGAACAGCTCATGAAAAGTACTCAACTTTGAGGCCCAATTGCTTCGGCGTTTCAAAAATTCTAGATTCTAATTTTTTGTGGTATGTGACAAATATGCTTGAGAATACGAAGTTAAAATTTATTTTCAGTTGGTCCACCCCTTTGAAGGTGACGGCATTTTTAGCTTTACTAAAATAGGACGCCGGACCCTGTAATTAAGAAAAGCGGTCTGGAATGATCGAAAATTGTTTAGAAATGAGATTTATTTAATTTAATTATTATTTTGTTTTTACATCGGCCGTGTTGAAGGTTTGAAAGTTGAGTATTCCGTCCGTTCTAGAAAATAGTGGTAGGGGATTTTGGCTGTGGATAAGAAAGTTAATTTTATGTTGGCAAAGTACCCGGGTGGGGTGGGTTCCGTCCTGCGGTAGTGGTAGCCGGGTTTTCTTTGAGATCCAGGATTCCTAATCGATTATTTTACTTTACCTCATATACAGTTGTTCCACGCATTGTACTTTCTATGTACACTATGTACCATAATGTGTTGTAAAGTTATTCTTATTATATCTATAGTGGACAGACCTTTTTTGCAACGTAAACAAAGGCGTAGCAGAAATTGTATCTGGACATTCCATGTTCTTGAATGTTATGTTTAGATTACATATTATTTCTATTTGATAACTTGCTTATTCTCGTCGTTAACAAACTAAACCTTAAAGTTTTTTTTTTAAATAATGTTTCTGGCGGACAAGAGATATCCAATATAACAAGCTCATAAACTTGCAAACTTGTAATTCTCAATCCGAAATTTTTAATGATTTCGATTTCTGACCAATTTCTTGATTTAATCTTATGAAAATGAATTTAATTTGTTGGCAATTGGCATTACTGACAGCTGTAAAAAAAGAAAATTCCTGAAGTTTCCATGCACGTAGTTTGAAATTGTTCCATCGGTCGTGTTAGAATGTTAGTAGAA
>JAQGBQ010000377.1:0-23653 GCA_034698485.1 Vertagopus arboreus | reverse complement strand
TGTTTTTAAATCGTTGTTTTAAACTTTAGAATTAAGCCTTGGGAATTAATTATAAACAAAATAATTATCATTACGCATTTTTTAATATCTATAGCTAAGCGTTTCACATGAGGAATAAAAAAAAGTTATATTACGCTATAAAAAATCATACGTAAACCAAAATAGAATCCAACCATATTTGATTCTATTTATTTCTAACAGTCCAACTCCAAGTTTAATTTGCATTTGAATTCTACTTTGGTTATTAATAGTTATTAATAAACATGATATTAACTCGAGGGTAAAAAAAAATTACATCATTCAACTGTCACCTGGTTTTGTGTGTAAATTAAGTTTTTTCTAATAAAATTTCCATCTATTTACCATTGGTTTGAAATGATTATAGTGTTATTAATTTTATTCATGTAAAAATATAGGTATGATCTCAATACGATCAAAAACAATCACTACTTTTACAATCCCTTTCGTAATTCGAATTTAATAATCGAATTTTGCGTTCTTCATTAAATCCTTTAACTTAGCATAAAGTACCAACGGCTGGTTTGACCATTTAGTTTTTAATTATTACAATATTCATGATGCTCCATATTATTAAAATTATTAACTACTTAGATTTCAATAATTTAGATAAAACTGGTCCAAACCCGTTCTCACGTCTAAGAGATTCTTAGCTGAAGTTTGGTTTGAAGTTTGAATAATAATAAAATGGAGATAAAAATCTAATCTCAATTTTATATGAATATTTATTTCTAAGTACAAGGATCAACAACTTTGCCGGTGGTATTATCCTAAACATTAAATCAAGGTCTCTATATGACGCTTTTGTATTGGTTCAAGTCCCGAAAGTTTCGAAATGCTGAATTCGAGGTTAGTACTCATTCTTTCAACATGAAATTCTAAGCAATTACTAAATGTAAGATAAAAACTCAATGTGGAATAACACAAGGTCATATAAATAGTATAGCGTTAATATTATAAAGAAAAGATAATTAGTCCATTTTCGTGTTATTGAATTAAAACTTTCAATTCTATAAAAATCGTTCCTGAAAGAACATTATATTTTTTTATTCCTTGTTCCAGGTTCAAACCAACTTGCCAGATTTTCCCAAGATATTTAGAGCTGTTAATTAAATAATCAAATAAACTGGTAAAAACAACTTTTATTCTATCGGGATTTCTGAGCAATCAACTAACTTCATCCAATTATTATTATCCTTATACCTCCGATGACTTAATTAATTTAATTATGGTATTACATTTCGGTTATCTGCATATCTACCTCAATGTATTTTATATTAAACCGAGTTTAATAATAAAAAATACATTTCTAATAGTACTTCAAAATACCTGTAATTTGCAACGATAGAGTAAATTATTAGAAAATTCTCACCGTTCCAGAGAAAATTGATTTTAAGATATATTTCAAAACTTGTTCAAAGAGACGATAATATAACATTGTTGGTCATAAAATTTAGATAACATTGCATGTCTATTACTTTCTATATCTTTGCATATAATGTATGTATAACTCACCCATGCAAAATTCTGCAATACATACTGACACAATAACTTAATCCCACAACATACAAAGGATGTGTGTATAAAAAACAAAACGTATTTCATTGTATGTTGTATGCATAAATAATTTAAAGCCAGTTCGTTGTCTATGTTCTTTGCAAAAGGTTAAAAAAATTTCTTTACTATTCACCTAGCCAAAATATAAAAATGAATGAGCTGTTTTTTTAAAATTTGTAATGCATTTATTTTTAGCAATTGTTTTTTGATTACAGAACAACACTATTGAGTGTTTGTAGTATTTACTATCAAAGATGAAAGATTGGGATAAAAATAAAATCCGATGATGAATCATATATATGCAAACGTTTTATATTACTGGTTGTCTACGGATGATCGCATGTTTTCGTAGAAAAACAGGATGAGTGTAGTTAGTTTAGTACCTAACTATTCCCGAGTTGGACGATCGATAACGTTTTATTTCACTGTCGTTCTTCATAGTGGGTATTTTGTCGGGTATATAATGTGAACATGGATTATATATTTCTTTAGTACGAATAATTTTACAGATACTGATGGTCAGTTTGGAGCTTTGACTGTCAATTTAGTCTGAAATTATTCTACTCATAGATATTCGGATTATAGTTACTATCCTATTAAATTATACTGTACATCTGGGTTTTTTTCTAAAAAGTTGCCGGTTGACATGGAGTCTAGCCCTTATGTCATTACTGGAGCTGCAATAGGAGGATCCATAGCATTGGGATATATGGTTCCTAAAATCCTACAAAAATCATTGGATTCGATTGTCAATTCTCTAACAGTAAAACTTGTTTTATTTTCTATGAATTGAATTTAAAACTAATCAATTCATGACATTATTTTACAACTACATTTCCAGACTTCTGTTCGTGTCACCGGTTCCATGAGATATGCATACCATCAAGATGACAAGCTCTACCACTCAATTCTGAAACTCCTCTCCTCATATATGGAAAGACAGACAAATGACCGAACCGTAAGCGTAGAATTCAAACAGCTCGAACACGGACAAGAAGATTTCGAATTCAGTTCCCCACCGGATTTCGGAATCCATTATTTCCGGTACAAAGGTCACCTGATCCGAATCGAAAGAAGACAACGCCCTGACCTCGTTTGTGAAAAAATCCCATGCGAGTTCATCAAGCTAACCAGCTTTAAATGGAACAAGGACATTTTGTATGAAATCTTAACCGAGGCCAAAGAAAGTCAGAGAACTCATGATGAGAAGAAGACGAGCTTTTTCTGTATATCATGTAATGATTGGTCCAGCTTCGGAGAACCAAAGACAAGAAGGCTTCTGGATTCTGTAATTACAGCTGAAGGGGTCAAAGAAAAACTTCTTAATGATGTTCAAGAATTCTTAAGAACCGAAGAATGGTACATGGAACGTGGCATCCCTTATCGCCGAGGTTATCTCCTATACGGACCACCTGGAAGTGGTAAAAGCAGCATGATTAGAGCAATTGCAGGAGAAATCGGATACGACATTTGTATCTTGTCCTTATCCGCTAAAGACCTTACTGACGATGAGCTTAACAAGTTGATGAATACGACACCTGAAAAATGTATGATTCTGTTAGAGGATGCAGATGCAGCTTTTTCAAGTAGAGAGGCTGACGATAATACACATGGATCTCATTTGGCTTACGAAGGAACTGGGTCTTCAAAGGTCACCTTCAGAGGATTGCTAAACGCTATGGACGGAGTTGCATCCACTGAAGGCAGACTTGTATTTATAACTACAAATTATTTGGAGAAATTAGACCCCGCTCTTGTAAGGCCTGGTCGAATGGATGTCAAAGTTCTTGTGGATTACCCAACGGAGGGTCAGATTGCTAGAATGTTCCAGCGGTTCTACCCGGATGCGGAGGAGGGGACAAAGAACGAATTCGTTAAAACTGTGATATCCTTGGAGAAGAAAGTCTCAATGGCTGGCATCCAGGGACTTTTTTTGGTATTTAAGAATGAACCGAAGAAAGTTATTGAAAATGCTGTGGAATATCTTAATGATAATTATTTCAATAATAATTCACCAAATCCTGCACTTAAATCAGAAGCTAATCCAAAGAAGGATGAATAGAGATGCAACTTAATTATATGCAAGTATGAAAATACACATGATGCACTGTATTACATGTAAATTATTTGGTGTTAATCGCAAGTAAATAAAATACTCACTGAAATAATGTTAGACACTTTCTTGAAATTTAATATTCTATTTTTGGAAAAATTGCACAGATAATTGCAAGGAACATATAAATTGACAATGATAATTTTAGAGGCTCAGATCCTGATAGATTTGATCCATCAGTTGTTGTCGACTCTGTCGCAATGTCACTGCTTGGGCTTGAAGAAGGGTCAGTAGCAGGACCATCCGATGTTGTTACTGGTTTAGTACTTCCGGATACGTTTTCATCAGTTGGAGTTCCATTAGTTGGTGTCGTCACAAAGTCACTGCTTGTAGGGCCAGGAGTAGTAGTAGTTGTTGTCTGTTTGCAAGGCCCAGGACTAAATGTTGGAGGGTTCGTATTGCCTTTAATTTCTAATGAAGCATTTATCCAGGAATCTCTGCAATGATATCCCGTAGAATCTAAACCGTTTATAATTAGAAAAGGGTGAGTGTCTGCGTTGTAAGGGGGTGCAATCTCGGATGATCCTGGGGGTCCGTTTGGGTTCCTGGAAATTCATGCAAAGCATATTCTAATTCGCTCTGTTTTATCAAATGTTTAGTCGAATTTGAAGATGAAACCCACCCATAAGTAGCAAAATTTGTCCAATAGTCAACAAATCTAGAAGCTACCGCAACTTCTTCTTGACACAATAAAGGAAAAGCTTGAAACAAATAGTAAATCTCATCAATGTGTCCAACCTGAATGATGAAATTAAACCATTAGCAAAATGTGATAATATTTATCTAAACATTAGTTACTAAAAATCTGCATACTTACCCCTTAATGAAAAAAAACAGAAGGAATTCGAAACAAACTGTTAAAATTACATTCTTTATAAGCAAGATTTAATGTTATTTTTTTAAAATACAAAATACCCCCAGGAATAACATCGCCCCCGTCAACAGTCCACTTTCCTTGATAGTCAAATGCAAAGTAGAAAGAATTAGGATTCTTTTTCGCATGCATCTCTACAAGATTATAAGCTCCAGCTTTGAAAGCAAAAACACTATGGATCTATCAAAATTTATCATAATTAGCATTTAAATAT
Source organism: Vertagopus arboreus (assembly GCA_034698485.1). NCBI lineage: Eukaryota > Metazoa > Arthropoda > Collembola > Entomobryomorpha > Isotomidae > Vertagopus > Vertagopus arboreus. The sequence goes on along the minus strand of JAQGBQ010000377.1, from coordinate 18,877 downwards.
TGTAGTTTATTCCATTTGTTTATAGTATTGACTTTTTCTAATAACATACGTCAATCAATCCAGGGATCATTTCTTCAAAGCTATCAGAATTCATGGCACTTTCTCCCAGATAAGTATAAGCTAGACTGTGTATCATTGCGCCTGTTGTATCCTCAATGCCTAAAGTACAGCGGCAACCATAAGTATAATTTCGACTCAGTTGTGGTCATTTAGCCCCCCCCTCTCCGAAAAAAAACAAAATATTACCTAGCCCCTGCATCAGATTTTTTAAGAACTGATTTCTTAAGTAAAGAGGGTCCTTGTCGTACCCGTTTGGCTTCAGAAAATGATCATAATTACTTTCCAACACAAATGTGCCATCATGCCTCGCCGCTCCCATCATCACAGGCACATTAGCCTGCTCTCCTTTTTTAATAACTTCTAATGGTGTTTCTGACATGAAAATCTCCGTTTTTAAAAGAGTATTAGAATTTTGTATTGACGGAACGAATGCATCGTATCCAAAATGCCCCAACGCTGTCTCTTCTCTCTATATAAATTTAATTTGTAAGTTGGTAGATAATTTTTGAAAAAAAAAAATCTTTAAAAATACCTCCCAAGCGTTAACAGCACTTCGCAACTGGTCAATCGTTTTTCGCCTCATGCAAACAGCAATTGCGGTTGTGTTATTTGGATCAGCCCATTCATAAGGACATCCGGCATGGTTAGCAACTCGGAGATGATGATGTAAAGGATTTGTGCATGTGGTCCAAGCACTTACAGAGCTGCCCGATAATCCAATGATTCCGTGAAATAATTTCTTGCTAATTGCTAATGGACTCGTTAATAAATGTGTGGCCATCACTGCACCCGCACTATGCCCTTTGTTAAATAACACATCAAAAGGTTTAATAAGTAAAGTGAAAAAATATTCATTTACAATCGAATGTAGCAAAAATCAATACCTGTAACTGTAACTTTTTCCTTATCCCCTCCAAAGTAACCGATGTATTTCTGAACCCATTCTAGTGATAAAATTACATCATACATCGCAGCGTTGCCCGGGGCCGCATCGTTTTCCAAATTTAGTGAACCTATCAATATTTTTATTAAGTAATTTGACTGAATTACTTCTGAGCATATTTTTTTATACCTAAGATTCCCAGCCTGAAAGAGAATAGTAAAATATTGTTTTTAATGCCACAAAAGTGAGTACTAACTAGAGAAAGACTATAATACCTGTAATTTATAGAGACCAAAACCACAGGTCGATTTAGCAATCGATGACCACCGAATATTCCACCCCATATACCATCGAACGATCCGCCGTGGACGAACAAGATAACTGGTAACAACGGGTCACCTTCTTTACGAGGAATCTGTATATATCAACCATTTACATGTAACCATTAGAAAAATTCCAACCCAAATATGAATGGAAATGTATTTTATCTTATTTACTTTGGGGGTATTTACGTTGATAACCTTGAAATTAATTACCAAAAAAAATTACAAATGAAATTAGAAATTAATTAGTTTATTGTTTTAAAAAAATACCAAACAATCTTCAACTCCTTGATAATTAGGAGTTATTTCTTTCCTTCGATTTTGTTTATATGCTTTAAGGACTTCACCCAAGTCATTTTTGTTTACAGTTGTGAAAACATCGCTTTGGGGACAAAATACCAATGGGTTGATTGCAGGGAAAGCTTTATCATCCGAATCCGATAATCTGGTGTTTTTCATAAGAGCTGGCTGCAACCATTCGATTTTTTAAAAAAATATTTTCTAAATGCTGAATTACCAAACTATATATTAATATTTATTTTTCATACCTTAAATCGGTTTTCACCCATATATGAATCGGAGTCTGCATAAGGAATACCCGCAAACCAATAAAATGGCGTAGCATTTGGTGAAGTATACCTGGTTTTTTGTTGTAAAAATCATTTAAAATCGGCATATAAAAACAGTTTATATTAAATGACTGTTTCAAGTTGATATTATTATAATAGGAAAGGTTAGGTAAGAATCAATCAAATTATAAAATGTCAAATTAGCAAAAAAAACAGAAAAACTCCATTAATTTTAAAACTACCTTACGCTTTCATACCCTTCTTGAATTGCTTAAGGGGTATTTTCGGACTTTGTGATTAAAAATCGTAACGTTTTATAAGCTTTTTGAAGATTTTTTTACTTCGTTTTAATTTGGCATTTTATAAATTCATTGATTCTAATAAAACACTTGATTGATTGTAATTAAAAAAAACTTACGTTAGAGCACCCTGAATTTTCCCTAATTCGGGAACTTCAACCAAAGCTTCGTCAATTGGATATATCGGTGGGAGAGTAGGAATAGAAAAATCTGGGGGTAGTGATGGAAAAGTCCAGCCCGTTGGTAATGATGGAAAGGTAAAACCTGTAGGCAAATTTGTCGGCCAACTTTGACATATCCCCTGACTAGTTATTCCTAACAACAAAAATAAAACGGACGCTATGATTTTTACTTCCATTTTGAAACAAGAAATAGATCCCCAGATTGAGTATGAGATGAATGCCTCAAACCAATTGGGGCATTCATTTGGTTTAGTTTTCATGCAGACCCTATAATAAAGATGGAACATACAAGAGATAATTTTTTTTTATTGATTATGATAAAAGTCGGTTGCAACACTTGTAAATGACAAACCATGTTTTATTATAACTAAGTGACAATTACAAATTTTACACACAAAACCAATCAAGTTTCACAATTGACACACTTTACAAAGTCAAGTGGTTTATTTGTTCATAAGGTTGCACAATGTTAATTGATTTTTGTGATATTTGAACATGATATTTCTATTATTAAATACATTCGCGTGCAGCTGACAATTGTTTAAACTTTGGGTTTCATTAGTTCAAGGGAATTATCGACCCAACTATTTCTGCAATGCATACCAGCTTTATCAGTGTCATTAATAATCAAGAATTGATGATTTTCTGCCGAAAATGGTGGGAATGGTTCTGCTCCTTCAGGTCCATTAGGATTTCTAAAATTTAAAAAAAATGTCAGAACTATATAAATTGTTCAAATGATTGCTTCAAATGTCTTACCCATATGTAGCGAAATTGACCCAGTAGTCCACATAGCGTCTTGCAACAGCTTCATCTTTCTCGGAAATCAAGGGGAACAGTTGAAACAAATAGATTAAGTCGTCAACGTGAGCCACACCCCCTGGAATTGTACCGTTGAGTCGAGTCGCCAACAAATAAGTTGAGAACATTCCTTTATAGTCGAATGCATAGTAGTAAGAATTCTTATTCAATTTTGCATGTCCCTCGACCAAATCGTAGGCTCCTGCTTTGAATCCCAAAACGGTGTGGATCTGTTTTATTGATAAACGCAATTTAAAGAAATTCAATTTAGCATGATAAAAAAAATAATCTCACTAACATCAAGAAGACCAGGAATTTTGGATTCGAAATCATTTGTGTTAACAGCGTCACCCAAATAGGTTCTTTGGAGACTATGGTAAAGAGCTCCTGTGGGGTCCTCAAATCCTGAGTAAATGTTAGTTTTTAGGACTTTATTTTTAAATAGCAATGTTTTGTTTTGACGTACCAACACCCTTGAGGAATATAGGCATTAGGTCATTTTTAATGAATGTCAAATCATCAACAAAATTATTAGGAACTAAAAAGTTATAATAAGTTGTGTCAAACACAAACGATCCATCATGTCTATTTACTCCTAAAGTAAAAATAAAAACAAATATTTCAATTTTAACAATCATTTACAGTCAAATATCCATATTCAACATTCCAAATAAAAATTACCCATCATAAGAGGCACATTGGATTGCTCCTGCTTTTTCAAAACTGTTGCTGGAGAGTCGATTAAACATCTTTCAATATTCAAATCTTCAGATTGAATGGACGGAACTAAAGCATCGTATCCCATTCTACCTGCTAATTTCTCGTTTCTCTAATGAATAAAAAGTTAATTTAACTAAATATTTAAAATACTACATAATAGGAGAGTTAATCTCACACTATAATTGTCAGCAGCTTCAATAAGCTCTCCGATCTCCAAGTGTCTAATGCATTCACGAAGAGCTGGAAGATCAATTGCTTCTGGGGATTCTGCACTTTCAATTATACTTTTGCAAGACGTAAAGCTAGCAATTCTTAAATGATCATCCATGGGACTAAGATTATTTGCCCATATGCTATGGGCACTCCCACTAGCACCTATAGCTCCATGAAATTTCCCTTTAGCTAATGGACTGAGAAAAACTGATGTTGATAACACAGCTCCAGCCGATTGCCCAGACACAGTGACTCGAGATGGGTCACCTCCGAAGAAATGAATATATTTCTGAACCCAATCCAAAGCGGTTATGCAATCGTATCTGAAATAAAAAAATATTATAATATTTTATTGTCACCGTGGTTTAGCATTCATCAACAGCCCAATAATTAAAAGCATGGATTGCATTTGCGAATACAAATGTACTAATAATTATAAGGATTTTATCAGTATATTATATAAGTATTATACAGCATTCCATTCCCGGGCGCGTTATCAAGACCCAAGTTCAACGAGCCTATAAATCAAAAACGGTAATATTTCTAAAATGTTTTTGATAAAGTTGATTAGAAAAGTATAGAATTCATACCCAAAATTCCAAGCCTGTAAATGTCGGATAGTAAACCAATAAAATTTAAGACAGTTAAAACATCTTCAGTAATAAGAAATTATTATAAGACCTACCGATAATTTAAATTAATAAGGACAACATCACGATTCAGCAATCGATGACCACCGAAAATACTTCCCCAGAACGCATTGAAACCACCTAGATACCAAATATAATGACTTAAAAAATCCTCAAACTGTAATGTTACTTTAAAACTAGATCATGCGGGTATACCTCCGTGGATAAAAAAGATAACAGGCAACAGTTTACTGGGCTCTATTTCTGACTCCCCAACGTGACGAATCTATTAAATTATTATTAATCGGTTTTGGTTCTATCAAATCATATAATTGAGGAAAGTAATTGTAAGTTACGCGTGGGGTCGGTCTTGACCCATGTAGCCTTCACCAACCGGAACTAGCCCTCGATTTTTATTATGGTAAGCACCAATAACTTGAGTTAAATTGTTCAGGTCAATGTCTATAAGCTTGGATTGGGGACAGTACACAAATGGTCTAATTCCGTTGTAAATTCCTTCCTCATTTGTCGGTTCCAGGGGTCCTTCATGTACTTGGGATGGCTGAATGACAAATATTTAATATTAAAAAATAAAATCATGAACAAAAAAATTAATTTAATATATCATCACCTTAAATCTATTATCCCCAGTATAAGACTCCGGTTTGGCATAAGGAACAGAAACCCAATAGAAATGATCTCTGCCATTTTCATATCGAGGTTTTGAGGTTAAAGAATAAGCCCCCTGAATTTTTCCTAATTCACCAGCGTCAACTACAGCATCTTTGGGAGGAGGGGGCAAAGCCGTTGGTAGACTAGGCAATCCAGTTGGCCAAGCGGTAGGCCAGTTAGTAGGAAAGGTCCATGATGGTGTACTTGCTACTTGACCATTAACGTGTGACCAAGAACATAAAATGCTCCCTACGGCTAAAGTCAATAGAATATTTCTCAAAGACATTGCTGTAATTTCGACCGATGTAACTAACAAAGTGAAACCTTTAACCAAAGAGTAATTTAACTCACAAAGTAAATTGGCAATATCTAATCTACATAGTTGCGAATCTTGATTGAAAACCACTCCAAAACCATTAAAATTATCTTATCTTCTATAAATGACACTTTTTTGCTGATATTTATTTATGTTTTAATTTACCTGTGATTGAACTATGCAAAGAAACAAATGACAAGGACGTTTAATTTATTTTTCTTGATAATCAACGAAGACTTTTAATCCATTTTAAGAAACGCTTATAATCATGCACAAACAATTTGTTTTTACCAATCAGAAAAAAACCTATAACACTCATCGTCAACACAGACCAACATTATAATTTACATAATTCATAAAAAAAACTAAACAGAGTAATTTTGGTTATAATGATGTAACTTATCTGAATTAGTACATTGATTTTGAACAAAAGATAACAAAATTTTCTGAAAAAACCATTATCGATATAAATGTGTCTCGAATACTTCACGATTCAATCGCGCATCTAAAACAATAATTAATGTAACTAGGATATAATCATTTCAGACTCATCTTCATCATCATCACCACCAGCTAATTTGACGTCCACAACTTCTAATGGATTTATCGCCTTGAAACACTTTTTCATATGGGCACGACGAGACTGCCAATGCCAAAAGACGAGACAGCAAAATGAACAAGAATACTTGCCTTCCGCATTGTGAACGGAACGATGAGTAGTAAGTAAAGATTGTGTTGCAAAGACCGAACTACAAACGGTACATTTGTGCTGCGGATTCCACTTCCGAACTTTGTGCTGGTCTGGATGTTTATCCTTTAAGTGTTGGTACAGATCATCTCGTTCCATAAAGGATTCATCGCACCGGTTACATTTTTTCAACTCGTGGCATTTCTTATGCACCTTGAGCTGTGAGTTATAGCAGTAGATTTTTCCGCAAATTCCGCATGCATATTCCCCTTTAGGCATTTTCTTTTCTGAATCTTTATTGACTCGAACACGCCGTTCTGCGATAAACGCCAAATTATGATTATTGTCAAAAATAATTTAAATGTAATTAAAAGTATGGTAAAGTATTTATATTTCTCACTGATTTCTGGCTTCACACTATCCGGTGTGGTAGTGACGTCTGGGCTCTTCCTTTTTCGATTGTTTTTCTTAGCTGCCTCGTCCGACATCTGACACAAAACCTGAGGGTACAGATTATCCCCTTAAAACAAACAAACAAACAAACAAACAAAACCTTTATAACCGTAATAAGTTAGAAATAGAAATAACATGCAGGTCATATTTAAATACCATTAGAACGATTCTTCAATGGGATTCTCAGGATAAGAGGCGATCTTGCCTTCAATGCTTCATCGATCTTAACACAGCCTGAACCTTTAAAAACAAATGGTTTTATAAGCTGTGCAAGTTTACTGTGTTTTCTTTTCAAAATAAGTAATTACCCTCAGGGTTTACGGAAACTGTTGTCTCTTTCTCAATCTTTGCATCTTGGTCATCTTGATTCTTATTTCGTCCATGCATCAGTCGAAGCTCAATTTCAGCTGCAGACATTCCATTTGGCTGCGGAGATGCTCCTACAAAGATGGTTGTAATAAATATCATTGAATTTTGATCAAAATAGTTCTCTGTTACCTTCCTCTACATTTAGTTCATCAGAATCTTCGTCTTCATCTTCTGAGCCTGTTGCAGTATCAGAGAGTCCGACGACATCGACATGATCCACTGTACCAGCCTCTGTTGGTTCCGTGATGTCGCTGTTTCCAAGCGAATTGATCGAGCCTCCACATGGAGTTTCAACGTCTGAGGGAACTGATTTCAAACTTTCTGATTCCTGCTTCACGTTCACACCATCTCGATTAGACTGACTTAATTGAACAATCAATGAATTTCTCAACCGAGGATTTTCACAAGACCCTGATTGTCTAGAAGTACTCCCTGTTACGACTTCAGTCTGTTCTCCTCCCAGAAAAGGAGGTTGAGGACCTCCCACTTTTGTTGAAGACCAACTGAACATAGATTGATTGTACTCGTACGGCATAAAAGGTCCAGAGACTCCAGAATAATAAAACGACTGAGCATGTTGATAAGGCAAGTATGGGTTTGGAGGCATCATTGCTGGCATCATTGAAGAGTGACTGTAAGGATTGTATCCCATCACAGGTGGAAGAGAAGGTTGGCTTTGATAAGGCAAGTATGGATAAGCAGGACCAGGGCCAAGAGGCACCCGTGAATGGGAATCCACTGGCACCCACATCAACTCATACCGCGGTCCAGTTTCTTGTACCCTTCCTAAACTCCCCAAATTCGGAATTACCACAGTATCTACGATTAAAAACAGTTTGAATTTGGTTAGTTGAGTTTCAGTCCCTGATTGATTAACCTGATGAGGATTGAACCAGGATATTGAACTTAAATATGAAATAGTTAATTTTAAAACTTTAAAAAAAGTCTAAAACGAAAAAAAACTTAAACTCATGCAAAGCAAAATTTTTGGTAGTCTTTTTTCAAAGTATAACCGGAACCGGACCGTATTTTTAATTATTCAAGCGATATTAAAGAGTAATTTAAATAGCAAAGCGCAAACTAATAGAAAAATATTAAACTTGCTGCATTTACGCATAAAATGTTAATTGTTAAACTTACCGTCCATTTATCCAAAGATTGTTGTTGTTAGTCGGAGTCTTTAAGGAAACAGTACCTAAATTGCCCAATTAATAATGACTAAACTTTTGATTGTACAATGAACAAATTTTACGTGCAACTATTATCTTACCTCTCTCTCTTAAGCAATAAGCTTCGTTCGGAATCTCCGATGGAACTGTCAGTGTAACTTCTTTTGTTTGCTCAACAAGCTACCAAAACACCAAACCACCTAGATAATTTGACCCTTAAATAATAAACACACTTCTTTAATACTATCCTGACCGTTGACCTCTATTTAAATGCATTAAAGAAATAAATAAAACCTTAACACTTCAAAAGTCAATGCACGAAAGAGCACTTTAAGAAGACGGCATGCTACAAAAAATGACAGTCCATGGTCATGCGTATTGGTGGCTTTTAACACAAAGTATTACAAAGTGCATCACTTTCTCTGCTTTCTCCTCTTCTAAAACTTTGAACTTCTTATCTTTATGAACAGATAAGATAGATTTATCTTATGTCTTATCTGGTTAAAATATTATGATCTGGGAGAATTTTATTTTGAACATTTGCCAAAAAATTCTGATGACTTTATATTTAAAATGGACAAAGCGAGCAATGCTTAAAGCCTTGAACTTCTCTATTATGCATGGTGAGTATATGAATTTAATTGATGTTTAAATAGTTGTAACAGAATTCAACATTTCAAAGCTTTAAAGTATGATTTAAAATTGTATATCTTTAAGCCTGTTAAAATCAAAGCATGTACCACATAAACTCATAATCAAGTTTTTACTGTATATAAATAGTATTAAATTGTCATAAGCACAATATCTTTATTCATGTACATTTAAAATTTAATATTCAGTTTTCTTCAGGACCACAACTGCCAACAGCCCAAGGAATCTCTGGAAAAGTGTCCAAAGTTTCGCCCCTTTTGAATTCGAATTGCTGAGGTCCAAAAACCAAAAATAAAGTGTTTTCATCTTGGAAATCTATAAGAATATCTACAGATGTTCCAGTTGCAAAGTAGAAATCCTGTTCTATGTCCGAATCCCAGTTGATAAGATATGTCGAGGGTAGCCCTTGATAAGGAGTGAGATAACCAGTTGCCCATTTCCCTAGTTTCATGTAAAATGTTTGTATCGTTCCTTCGTTAAAAGTAAGTTCCATATCTCCTGAAAACATTTAAAAAGATAAGCAAGGTTTGCTCTAAGATTTTAAAAATTGAATTTTTTTGCCATAATAATTGTTCACATACCTTCCATTGGATTACCGAAAATACCTGCGAGATTAGACTGCCGAATTTCTACATTTGGACTAATATTCCTTGGCTTGAATTTACCCAGGGTATCTTCTTGCACAGGTTGTGTTGGTTTTTTATAAAAATGTCGATCGGACAGATTGACCCCTTAATTTTAAAAAAATCTCTGACTTTTCTTTAAATTAACCTGCATATTACATTTAATATAATTTATCAATGTTAACTGTAGTTACCCTGTTGTACTAGATTGAATATTTCCCTATGAAGATACTCAAAATTGTATTGAGCTTCATGAATGCTTGAAGGACCATTTGCAACGCTAAAAATACCAAGTTTAGCTGCAGGATAGAGAACCATCCTGCTAGTGAATGGAGACCATGTTCCGCTATGGTGGTGAAAAATCCAGCCTGCCGATTTATAAATGACGGATACCAAAATTAATTCCGATTTTACAACTTTACCGTATTTAAAATCATATACCGTCATAAACACTAATGCTGAAACCAGTTCCGACAGCCAACTGCCCATCTATTTTATCCGACTCTGACTCCTTAAAGTGGACCAGGTTTAATGCCAATGCAGGTTGAATTAACCAATTCATAGCTTCCTAATAAATAAATTACATTTGAGAATTGTAGTAGAATGAAAACGTAATATTTAAATACCTCACCTCAGACACAATTTGCTTATCTCCAACTCTTCCTAGGTTTAAATGGAATGAAATATATTTTGCCATGTCTGCAGGTGTTGAGATAACACCTCCGGCTGGAACGGCTACGTGAAGTCGACTTTTATTTGTTTTAATGCATTAATTAGTTGATTAGTAGATTGAAATATTATAATACTAATAAAAATGACATACTTCAAAAGCGAGGAATTAAATGGAAGGACACGTCCATCTTTTGAATAATATCCTTTCGACATATTTGGCAGGGTTCCATAATCCTCCAATTCTTTTACATAAGTACTGTCCGTCATTCCGAGTTCTTGGAGCAAATTCTCAAGCTAAAAAAGAAACCAAAAATAACTTTTAAAATAACATTAATTAATTAATAATTATAATATTTTGAACACTTACAAGTTGATAATAATTTGATCCTGCCAACTCTCCTATAATTTTCCCTGTCAAAGAGTACATTGCATTATTGTAGTTTCCGTATGTTCGAAAAGGCACGGATTCTTTTGCATAACGAGTTCGGCTTTCAAAAAAATATACATTTTTGAAAAAAAAAAAAACTTTCGACAATGGATTATGAAAATTAAATTGTAATTATTATTACTATGCAAATTCGGCTAAATCTTCAGAGCTACCAGTGTTCATTCCAGTTTCGCTGTCACGAATTCCATGACGGTGGGATAGTAGATCTCTAAAGGTCATCGTTTCAGATCTATATCTACACATTCAACATTCCGGGTTAAACATTTTCAGATCTAACTAATTTTGTATATTAAAAAAAACTTTAAAAGTAATTTTTAAATATGAACCTATCACTAAATGTAACATTGCTATCAGGGTATAATTGGTTTAAAGGAATATCCAAAGCAGAAGCTCCAAGATCTGGGAACTTTTCACTCAGAACTTTGACCACCAACACTGCTGTGAATGTCTAGCGCAAAAATAAATTAAGTAATAAATAAATATTGAGTTTAATCATAATAAAACTTACCTTTGTAATAGATGCAATAGCAAATTTTGTTTCATTTGTGACAGTTAACCCTCTTTCCAAGTCTTGAAATCCATACCCTTTAGCCAAGACAGTATTGCCATTATCTTCAACTATTGTGAGTCCCAAACCTGGTATGTTAATGCTTTCCATAAAAACATCCGTGATAAATGTGTCGATTTCCGTTTCAGTTTGAGAATCTATAGACTGACATGGAAATAATAGCTGTAACATTAACACTATCCATAGTTCAAGAGACGCTAAGGATTTCAAACTTTGAGTACGCATCGTGTATGCTAATAATTGTGTACGGCCACCAGTAGTGTATTATAAAAACTGTTTAATTTTAATAATAATAACAGGTGAAAAAGAAGTTGTTAGTTATTCTTTCTAATCTGTTAAAGATAAAATGTAATGAATTGTATGAATGTGCTGTTATAAATAATTTTAAATAACACGATAAAGCAATCAATCATAAAGTTATTGTTATCTTTTCAGATTTCAAGTCATTAAAATTGGAATCATTAATATACTTTTGAAGAATGGCAAAATCTGTTGATTAAAAATTCTACTTTGGAAATAACTCACATTTAGAATCAGTTTGATTCAAATAATATTGTTCATCAGAAATATTTAGAACACACTTTGCAATAAGTTTTCCTCAACTTGAGTAACTCCAGCCTAACTTAACATGCTCCTCAAATGGAAACCGATCGATGGTTTAATTGGATTACTGTATATGATGATGACTAAAAATGCAAAAAACAAAGAACAAATCGGATTAAATGTGGAGACTTTTTTGTAGTAAACCATTCGAGAAAACTGGGCTCTCAGATTTGGTCATTTCTTAACTTGATTTCGTTTGACTAAAAGGCACGATATATATTTAGAATTTTAATTTATTTATAATTTAAAGCAGATAGCAATAAATTAGTTAAGTAACAATGGCTCCAAAAGACGATCCTGAGACAACGGCTTTGAAGAAGGAGCTTGTAAGCATTAAAGAAGGCTTGAAAAGTGCTCAGAAGGGTGTGGCTGATAAAACCATCACGGATATCACGGGGGATATGAGCGATGTTCCTAAACTGCGCTTGCAGACGAAGCGAATGCTCAAAGGGCATATTCATAAAGTCAACTCTATACATTTTGCTGGGGATTCGAGGTCAGTTTGTATTAATTATTTATATCACTGGATGAATGCATAAGGATTAAGTAACAAAAATGTTCAGGCACTTGGTTTCTGGGTCATTGGACGGAAAGCTAATAATATGGGACACCTGGACGGGAAATAAGGTACAGATTATCCCTTTGAGGTCTTCTTGGGTCATGGCCACTGCTTTCTCCCAATCTGGAAATTTTGTTGGTTAGTTTGAATTTAATTAAATCTAAGTAATTTACGTCTTCATTTTTTAAAAATTACTTTTAGTCAAGTATATGATAACAGTTTTATTCATGCAGAAAAAGCGAGTAATTTAGTAAAATTGGCTTGCAGAAATTCATAAAAACATAATAATTTCTCTTTGTTATGTAAACATTACCTGTAATCATAAAATACTAAGCAAAAATAATTATATTCCAAATATCAAATGTATTTTTTTTTTACAAATTGGTTTGATATCAAATACTATATGCAATAAGATTATAAATTCCAATTCGGGTTTGTGGCTCAGTTACCATAGGGCTAATCATTGTTCAGTCCCGATAACCTTTGAATTAATTCCCTCGTCCATTTGAGCAAAATGATTTTGGTTTTTAACATATTTTATACTGAAAATTGATAATGTTCATCCATACTATCGAAGGATTTATTTTATACTTTTTCGTTCTTCAAGTGGAATGGTGGATTCATTTTTGCCGATTCGATGATTTGTACACAGCGTATGAAAAACGAGTAATCATCTTCGTATTCGCTTTGTTTTACGTAGTCGCCGGATTAATTGCATTTTGTGGTTATCTTCACTATCTCCAAACCCACCGCAATAGGTTCCCATTGGGTCCTATCAATTACGAGCTGTTAAAGTACATTCGAATCCCAAAGGAATTGGTAGAAGAAAATCAAGAATATTAACTTAATTTATAAAAACTACAGGTGACATGATAAGATTTACGATTTACAATTTAATTCTTTCATTCGATTCTCCGTTCTAAGATCAGACGTTTTTGCAGACTAGCAAAAATAGTTGTAAAAAAAATCTGTCTCAACATAAAATGAAACGAGATTAATTAATTCTAAATTGAAAACCTCTTTTACCTACAGCATCGGGAGGAATGGATAATATGGCAACAGTCTACGATCTAAATAATCGGGATTCCACCGGAGTTGCAAAAATAATTCGGGAGTTGGCTGGCTACGACGGCTTTCTTTCTTGTTGCCGATTTATCAACGACCGAAAACTTGTTACTGGATCAGGAGATATGAAAATGTATTCTTTTTCTGTTTACTACTACCATAAAAGCAATTAGATATTTGCATGACAGTAGCAATAGTAGTAAAGATGTAAATCCTTTTTTAATGGAGATTTTAATGGATTTTTCTGCTACATAAGTTACTTCCTTTGTGATCTAAAAGCTATTGATCTAATGGCAATTGTGCACATTTTTATTTTTATAGTTGCATGTGGGATTTGGATAGTGGAAAGCGAACATTGGAACTTCATGGTCACGCAGGGGATGTTGTTTCATTATCGTTGAAACCTGAGGATGAAAATATGTTCATAACTGGATCAGTTGACCAAACTGCAAAGGTGTTTTTAATGAATAATTAAGAATAAAAAAGTCTCAATTACAACTGCTTTTATTTTGTTTTAAAGCTTTGGGATTTGAGACAATCCGCAGCATGTCAGACATTTTGGGGTCATTCTGCAGATGTCAACTCTGTTTTTGTATGCTAAAAATCGTTAAATTTGTTGCTTTAATTTTTACTATTTTATAAATAGTATAAACAATTTTTTTTGTTCAGTTCCATCCATCAGGCCTGGCATTTTGTAGTGCTTCAGAAGATAAAACAGCAAGGCTTTTTGACCTCAGATCAGACCAGCAAGTGGCCCAATATGCCCCACCAAACGCTGGAGACACTGGATTTACGTCATGCGTTTTGAGCCGAAGTGGACGATATCTATTCGCAGGAAGTGATGATTCTAATGTTCACATGTGGGATGTGCTCAAGGTTGAACATACTGGTAATAATACTTCTAATAACGATACGAATGACCACTACTTATCAATATAAAAACATTCTGACAACCTCGACAAAAAAAGAAAATCTTGTATATAAAAAACTTTGGCTATTGTATTCTTTTCTAGGAACTCTTTCGGGCCACGAGAATCGGGTCACATCTCTATCAATCTCAGAGAACGGGATGGCTATCGGCTCTTCCTCTTGGGATCAGAATGTTCGAGTTTGGCTCTAAAGCTATTATGGAAAATGGACTTCTTGTTTCCGTTTTTTTTATTATTCTGTTTTACACACTTTTTTCAAAAAAAAATATGACATCAATCTCAAATAAGAATATGTGTATTTATGTAGTATATAAATATGCTTAGCCTTGATAAAAAACAACAAAAGATTTTCTAGAGTTGTCAACTTAGCTCCCTATCCCGAGGATCATCTCTCCATCTTTTCTCGTTTCCTATTTGTCAAAAAGTTTGAAAACTTTTCCAATTTTAAACTATTCTACTAAAGACACACTACACACACACACAAAACACACATGTTCTTTCCTTTGTTGATCCAAACTGAGGCTCTAAAGACTCTTACAAGAAAAGCAAACTTCAAGATGCAAAACTTTTCAAGATTCAACACCCAACAGGGTGTATCTGCCTATCTCTAAAAGTGTATTCAGAATATCTTTTTAAAAGTTATAACAAAATTTGTATATCTGTCACATCTTCAGATCCCAAGAATCATCTTCTTCTTTTCCACTTTCTCCATCCTTAAAATTGAGCTGAACTGTGATGCTACTTTCTCGTTCATCAGTAGGATCTTGAGGCCCTGAGGCCTTGAACATTGAAAATTCAGGGCATTTCCTTCTTTTCTCCAGTCGCCTTTTATGACACATCTGGTCGTAAGTAATTGGGTTGATAGTTGTTAGTTGTATAGTGCAAGTAGTAGAGGAATGACACATGAACACATCTCTTGAGATGTTTTGACAAAAATTACCCCTGACATGAGGACATGACAGTACATAGAACAGGGTCTCAGTACCAGCAGCAGCAGCAGCAGGAGTCAATGTCTAGCAAGATGGCTGCATTATTATATTCTAGGTAATAAAATAAAGTTCATCTCATCCAGTTCTCCGTTTAGTATTGCTGGCTTGGCTGTCGTTTATGATCCGATGTCATCTTATGTACACTTTGTTGGCTCCTAGCCTAAACTATAGAAGCTATTACAAATATATATTATCCCGTATCACATTATACTTCACCAGACTTTACTATGAGCTATGATAAGATTTCCTTTTGCTGTCTTTCCTTCAATGTTCTTCTATACACAGAGGGCTGAAGTCAATGGACTTATTGATTATCGATTAACACCTACTAAATATTCTTACAGTTTTCCTCGGCTTTCGACAGATTAGATAGTATTATCTAGACAGTATTACTCTCCCTTGTTTCGAGGCCTAGCTTCATTTCTATACGGTATGCTGATAGAATTTATACATATTTTTGGGGTTTTGCATGCTTCCGTTCTACTTTGAGAAGAGTCTAGTTAGAAGTAAAAGTAGTAATGTAAAGTAATGAAAGTGGTGGCTGTGCTAGCTGCTAAGTTGTACTTTTTTCGTGCATATTGTGTTTTCGTGTTTCTTGGATGCCAGGAAGGAAAGCTTTCACCTCGGTTGAGTTGCTTGAGTAGAGACATTTCTTGAGAAGAAAAAGTTGTTCAAGATGGTGATGGTAGTTAATAGAGATAGAGTAAGTATATGGATGGAGTGCTGGATACATAATTGAATGAAGACATTTCCAGAACCAAGAATCTTTTTTGATTTTTTCTCTCTTAAATATGTTGTACGAAGTTGGATATACATATTTAGACTAAGGCCTGATGGGTTCCCACATAATTCCGTCCGTTATACAAAGGTCCAATTTTACTTTTCTCTTTAGTTAGTGTTCTAAAGGATTGTTCTGTTAGTTGTAGTAATGTAAGAGCTAAGGGTATATTATGGTATTACTATTAAAATAATGGTGAATTGTAACGATTTGACTATTCTACTACTACTACTACTGTTACTAATAGGTCAATCTAAATTCACAGGAGTTGGTTGAATGTCCAATGTACTTGTCTAGCAATATATATGGATACCTTTTAAATAGAATGGAATAAATTGTTATATCTGTACCGAGTGATTAAATCCAGGAATTACTTCCGAGTGTAATTCGTTTCTATAAAATCGTGGCTTTCATTAATCGACCTGAACCAATTCGATTGAATAATAGCATAAAGTCACACAAACTGTCTATTGTACGTTTTAAATTATGAAGCTACCAGAACCTGGACATATTTGTAAATTCGGAAATGACTCTGTCTATTAAAGTCAAATGCAGATATTTTGTGGAACAGATCAAATTTACAACGATTGCTTAAAACGAATTAAAATTGTAAATTGCTTTTTAATGAAAGTGCTGTTTAAAAAGCATACAAAAAAGTAAGTTTATATCTTTGAATAAGCCATATACCAAAGTTAATATAATAAGCCAAGCTAAAAAAGAATAGCGTAATAAAATTACGACTTTTTTAACACCATTAAATTTAACAAGTCAACCAGCCACTCAACAGTTTAAAGCCGTTTTTAATCCCATCATAAGATTCATCACTTAAGCATTAAGAGCCCAAACTCATCATGAATCCTATCCCTTGGTCCGGAAAGAAGCACGACAATGGGGACAAACTTGAGATTCGGGTGAAAGCTCCGTAAATCACAATCTAATTTCACACAGTTTACATAAAACTAGTATTTTATGGGGAAATTAACTACCTGATTTAGCAGCCCTTCTTCGTCTACTTTAAAAGCAAAGGGCTAAACCAGTTGGCAATAAAAACACGAGGATTTATGGAAGCACGCTGGATGCGAGGCAATTAAAAAGTTTATTGCGGCCTTTCTCTTTTCTACAGTCCGAGAACCAAGTTAATTTTATTGAAATGACACAGTAAGATTATAAGACTATATAGTACCTCCTATAATAATACTACCCCCCACAGCTAGTCCATTACAAATTATAATTATAATTATAATTCCTCATTGTTATCATACCTCTACTTGCCTCCCTTCATCATCATCTTCATATAGAGTGCAATAAAATATGAGAGTAGATCGTGCGGGTCGTGTAGAAATTCTTATGCAGAACCGTCTACTTTTAACCTATGGGATTTCATCCATCTTCATTAATTTCCTGAAATGGACCAACACGGTAATGTTACTACTGTGTATATCAGGTTATCATATCAAATGTAATATTATATAAAAACGTATCAGCTCGTTTCCTAGTAATAGGTAGTAGGGTTGGATGTTTTGGATTTGGATGTGTCAGTAGTCGTATCAGGTTCTAAATATTTTATCACATTTGAACTCATACTCGATATATTTCCTCGTTGGCTTAATGCATACAAACTATACATATTTTCGGGTGAGCCAACAGAGAAATCAAAAATCAGACCACGGAAAACAAGCCAGGATCTACTATCTTGTGAATTGCAGACATCTACTTCTACTAGAAAATTTTTGACTTGGACTCCTCCAAAAATATGAAAAAAGATCGGGATCGTAGTAGGTACACTATTAAATGTAAAGTTGGTTAGGCTGGGATGATAATTCAAAAAATATGTCGGGGTCATTGAGAGTTAATTTTGTATGAGAGGTCTCCCCATCTCCCAATTTATTTTCATAAGGCCCTCGAAAGCAATTAACTTTGCCCTTAGGAGTCCCAATCTATCCAATCTTGCCTAAATTAAAGGGTTAATGAATGAGTTGTTACATTGGCTCGTGCAGAGTGTATTATTCTAGCAGTCTCTCCATACAGAGTAGTTTGCCAGTGTGAGTTTCTATCTCATTAAGTTGAAATTACATAAAGGCAAGTCAAGTTAAGTTCCGCTTTCTACTCCATTCTCGAAAAGCAGAATATTTCGACATAATCCACATCAAACAATTCCAGAGGATGCTCACTCTTAACAACTTTTATAAATCGAGGAGGATGAGATGAGTACAGTGTACATATGCATACATGTGTAATGTGTATGGAAAGCAAGTTGGCTTTTTTGGTATAATGCCGCAGTTTTAGAGAGTTTTAGTGGAGAGATATGAAATGAAAGTGCCGCAGTAGAAAATGAATCCACGTACGAGATCTAATGTGATGTTTTACTTTAAAAGATACTTACTCTTCTCTCGAGTGCTTCTAGTCTACTAACGTTCCGGATTGTTCATAAAAAAACTACCTCGAACAAGATTTGCGGCCAGTCCCCACCGCACAATCGCCGCCGCACAATCCCCGCCGAACAATCGCCGCCCGAACAATCGCCTCCCGTACAATCCCCGCCCGTACAATCGCCTCCGGTACAATCCCCTCCCGTCATATCGCCGCCCTACATAATCCCCGCCCGACTTAATCGCCTCCCGAATAATTTAATTTTAATTGCATTAC
>JAQGBQ010000376.1:0-23667 GCA_034698485.1 Vertagopus arboreus | reverse complement strand
TAACAAAACCGTAACAAAATTGACCGAGTAGTTTTTGAGATTTTTAATATTTTCTACCGGTACAATCATCTGAATCGCGCTGTATTTTTGTTAGTAAATAGTGAAATGTTAACATTAGTTAGCAAAAAATACGTGCATCTTTAATTTTAATATTTATTCAAACCTGATGTAGCTTTACACAAATATAATTGAACTCATTTCATATAACAAATAAAGATTTAGTTCCAGGAAAGAATTAAGCATTGAGATGACCCATCGAATTACAATAAAGAATAAACCTTTTTATATTAACTACAACAATTTTAGACGATACCCACTGAATTGAATTGATTGAACACAGTTAAGTATAATCAAAATGATAAAATTTATTTAGATTATTCCAAGTCCGCATATATAAACGAATATTTAAATACAAAACAAAAATAAATTTGAATTAAAAATTAATCTTACTGATACTGTGCTATAAACTCATACTCGCATACTTTGAATTGTAATATTACAGGACTAAATAATTACTGATTTAGTTTGCATTTGTAAAATTGGAATAATACTCAGCCCACAGTCTGTGTCACAGACAGCAGTTAATTTTTTAATTTTTTGTGTGTAAAGTCCTCACAACATGTAATCATTTTAAAACAGATATCAATTGTAATGGGTTAGATATTGAACTGTTTTGTAATCACTCGTTAACAATATTGTTGTCTTATCACCAAATTCTTTATATATCTTATCTAAAACTTATCACAGACAGTCTCATAAACTCACACTAAGCTAGGTGTTATCAGTTGGTTAATTCATTTGGACACTTTCAATTTGATTTTATATCAAAATCCAAGCATTAATAAAGTGGTGCAATCTGCAGCAGTATTTGAACTTTCTGGAAGTACGGGTAAGGAATTTAGCCAAACATTTTTTAATATTATTAGTTTAATATTATTACTTCTATGTATCGCAAACTTTAAGGATAAAACGTTTTGGTAATTACTAATTTTACATCATTTAGCGTTTTCCATCAGCTTAGACTGACTCAACCCACACAAAAAACAGCTGCCTCATATTAATTTTGGTTACGAATACTTAAGTTTCTTGAAAACGGTGAGTATGGACTTAGATAAAGTTTCATGTCTTCAATGTGGGGTTTCACATGTTGCTGACAATTTGAATCACAACCTTGGCCCAGAGTTAAATCTTAATGTAAGTTGACTACTGCGAAAAAAAAAAATTTCCCGCTCTTACTAGTCATATAATAATAATCACCAACAACTGATGTTTCTACTAAAGGTTTTAGAGCATCTTGCAAAATATTTACCCACTAAGGGAATCAAAAAATCAAGGCTGGTGAACAGAAAATGGAGAGATGGAATGGCTACAGAATTTCGAAAGAATTTTATGTTGGATGCTGGTTTTAGTTACCAGAAATCAATCCCAGACTTCATCAGTCGATTCAGTCCGGTAACTTCGACTAAGTTGAGTTTTCATGCCATTTGGATCCGGAAACCAAAATTCTTAGACGATCCGTTATTCGTAGAATGGATGAAAAAATATGGCGATCAAATAACAGAGCTTAAGCTCGGGAATTTAATTACAAGTTCAGACACAGGAGTACAGAGGCGAAAAAAAATATTTTCTGCTCAAAACATTCAATCTCTGCTTCTGAACTGTTTTAATCTGAAAGTTTTGAAAATTGTTGCACCATTCTATATTCAAAGTTCTCTGCCAATTTTATTTTCCCCTACTGAAAAACAAATAACACTTGACCGCTTACAAATCGGTGAATGCAACTCCTATTTTTCTACGCCAACTGTAGATTTACGTGGAATAAAATTGCAAGGAACCTCGAGGTTACTTTTTGAAGTATTAAATTGTATTAAAAGTATCCATACTTTAAGCATTATTGGATTGTCAGCTTATAATTGTGATGGTGGTGGAACTATTGAATTGAAAAATGAGACTCATGCAAAAACGGTACTGGAAAATATCCAAGAATTAAAATTAGTAAGTGTGGAATTTGATCCACGTCCGATATTAGGCTTTAGTGTACTTCCTGCTATTGATTATTGCCACCTAAAAAATCTAAGTATAAAATGCGTAAAGCTTGAACCACTAAACGTATATTTAAAAGAAATGTTGACAAAAGTTATCCACAAGCTAGAGGAGTTTATATTTGACACTTCTTTAGACATTTCGATAGACATGCATGATTATGCAGTGGAGTGTCCCAAATTTGAAAATTATTTTGCTACAATAATGGACAGGCTTAAAGTTATAAGAATCCTTGGGATATGGAAATGGGACAACGCTAGTTTAGAATTCCTTAAATTACTTCCAGCCCTAGAAACTCTTCATATAACAAAAGATGTATCTGCTTCTCCTATAAGAGGTTTTCATCAAGTTGAATTTCTAAATTCATTTACAAAATACCGATTTCTCAACGGAAACCTAAAACAACTAACATTTAAATGTCTCATCGAAAGCTCCAACATTAACCGAATATTGTTTTCGTTTCCAAACTTGAAATACTTGGAAATTGATTCAAACGGTTATGATTTAGAAAGCTTGTTTGCTCAAATTACAAAGCACAAGAATGTAAAGAATTTAACTGTGATGCTCTACCAAGCAATCAAATATGCCTACTTTGATGCACTCTATAATTCTGGTAACGACTGTTAAGATCCTAATATTTCTCAGGTATTATTCTAGATATCGTAATTTAATTTGTTTTATTACATTATTACTACCAGGTGTTGAAAAACTTCAGTTAAAAAGTGAAACTGGTCACAGTTTTCCAATAAGTCTTAATATGATTGCTCTCAGCTGCTTAAAATCAAGCACACTTAGTTTTCTAGAACTTGTGGGGATGAAGGTATTTAAAACTTACATAGTTAATGTTTCTTTACATATGTTTGTTTAAAAAATTAATACTATTTTATTAGATTTCTAGCGAGGAATATAAGATGGTGATGACAAAACTTAGCACTTTAAAAGACCGAAAACTGTTTGTTACATGCATCAATTGTACGTTTTGTTCCTGGGAAAGTGAATTAGCTAGGATTGGTAACCAAATAGTAAAATAGTTGGCTAAACGACAGATTACTAGCAAAAACAATGGTTTATTTAGCAATGTAGCTTAAAACCAAATAATCAACTAATTTCTGTATGTAATTTTAATTTCAGTTGTATTAATAAATAGCGACAGTTCCATATAAATTTAAAAAAATGTGAGTTGTTGATTTGATGACAATATAGAATGGTGATATGAAATCGTAAATTATACAGCGAACATAAATGAAAAAATTTACTTTGATTAAAAATTCTAAAATAAATACAACAAGCGCAACAAAAATGGCATAAACAATAAATTATGACAATATTCCAATTGAAATTTTGAATTTTATCAATATTTAATTACATTTTCGGAATCTATTGAAAATATAGAAATAATTTTCACCATAAATAATTTATTAACATACATTTATGTTTATTAAAAACAATAAATAATTTTTAGCCCGAGCGAAGGCTTATGGGGTTGGTATATATCTGTCCGTCGGTCAGTCCGATTTTTTGTGACACGATAGCGGTCGAACCGCTGAACCGATTTTGACTATGTTGGGCTTTAAATGCGTATTAGGTCTAGGCCTTAGAAGATGGGTTCAATCGGCTAAGGGGTTGACCCGTGGGGGCTAGTAGAGTAGGTGTTTCTATGGATATGTGATTTAATATAAATTTATAAAAATCAAAATAATGGAATCATAACGTGAAATTTTGCATGGTAGTTGCTAGAACTCCAAAATGTCGACTGAAAATGAGATTTTTCAACATATGTTCAGAGGCACCCTATTGGGCCACCCCCACGGATTTCTAGAAGATGACCGTATCAAGCTGGAATTTGGTATGATAGTAGCTTATATATGACCCTAGAATATCGAATTAAAAGTTAGATTCCTAATAATTCATATACACTGGCTCGGGCTATGTATAAGTTCTGCACTGTAGGTTTTTTTTATTATTAATTCTCTAGACTTTCGATAAATTATTTGCATCTTCCTCAAGAGTATGGAGATGATTTTAAAAATTACAAGTACAGGTTGACTTAAAATTGGAATAAAAATATTTTCAATAAAGTTCAATATTAGTTTCCGTTGAATATGTAAATAGTAGTTTATAGTTTTAATTTTTAAATATATGAGGGCTGTTAATTTATTTACAACATATTCAAGTGACTGGGGATCTTAAATTTATAAATGTACTTTAAAAAGCATACCGCAACTTATGAAGAAAAAACCCCTGAAATTTTGATCGGAGCGTAAAATAAAAAGTCCAACAACAAAACTTGGTTGTTTTGTCTTAATGATTTGAGTTTTGATATAAACAAAGTATATGATTACCTATTGTTTTATATAAATTTTGTAAGTTTAGATACGATTTAAGCAACAATTTTTGTAAAAATTGATTTTCTATCATTAAGTGCCCCCGGAACAACTCACTCCCAATTTTGAATGTTTGAAATTAATACCCCCGGTGGATTTATGTCATAAGTTACGGTAAATGAAAACAGAAAGTATTGTTACTAATTTTATATATAATAAATGCAACATCGACTAGATCAATGGAAATAACATAAATAATAAATAAAGCCATTATTACATATTCGGATTCAAACGCTGATTAATGCATTTCATTATTTTTCTTAATCCTTTTAGAACCAACGAATCTTAACAAGTCATTATAATAACACTATCAATAAAATCAGAATAGTTACATTTTCCTAATTCCTCTAAAATATTTTCATAATCCAAGCTTTCATTTGAAATTAATCTCGTTCTTTGCTCAAGTTTCACATCATTCTCTATATATGTAAATCGCCAGCGGCGTTTCTTTTGAACAATTTACTTCTTCAAATGGTGTTTGTTCATAGGAACTAACTCATAAATAATTTTTTTAAATCATAGAATTTACTAATGAATCACTTCAAAAACTCATCATTATTTAATTAATGTTTTGAGCTAATTATTTGAACAGTATACTAACAGCTTACTATGAGAATTCATCGATGAATATTTTGGTGGGAAGTTTTTTGGTTTAAATATTTTCCAACTTTAGAATATTTGTTTTTGATTTCTATATTAATAAATTAATAATTAAAATTTAAAACCTTTAATCAAAACGTAAATTTTAAAATAATACGAAAATCCTCTTCTACTTATTTCTTGTTGGGTAATCATATTCATTGCATTTCATTGTATTTTGTAATTTTAAACAGCCTCAATCTTGAATATTATTTTGATTTTTAATTTTTAAATAATTAAGTGACCCTTTTTGCAATGTTTGAATTCCTATTAATTATTTTGAAATGATACCAGTTGTATGAGTTTAATTTAGTCATGCATTGATTATAGTTGATTTAAGATAGAATAATATCGAACGTGTGGAAATCTGTGGAATGTAAATTTAATGTACAAAAATAATTATAAAAAATATGATGATATTTAATATTGAAACTATTACTATTTATTATTTTCAGAGGTCAGAGGTGAATCAAGGAAGGAAGTAGATTGGTGAATAGCAGCAGAGAAATAAAAACTAAACAATGGAGATGGACCAAGTGTTAGTGAAGATAGAAGAGCCTGATCTGTTGGAGGTATTATTTTAGATCATAATAAAGACTGTGTTTCATTTAAGATTATCATAAAAAACTATTCAATTAAAATTCTTTATCTAGAACGGTGTAATTGCTGGTGCTTCAGAATTATCATCAGAACTTGGAGTAAAAATGGAGATTGACCAAATTGAAGTGAAAATAGATCCTAACGATCTCCCTTTTGAACTAGAGGTATTTTTAATTAATTACGATAATATAATAATTAAGCTGGGTTTTATTAAAGAGTTATTATTCAAACAATCATATTCTGTATGTAGGATGCATCAGCATTTGGAGAGACGTCAAACAATGAAACCAAAATCTTCAAAAGGCCTAAGAAAGAAATTGAAGAAGCCCCAGATTTTCAAATTGGAATTGATTCGGAATCAAATTGTGAATTGGTATTGAAAACAATATGTAATTCATATTATATACTTTTTATTACTTGTGTCATTAATAAACATTCATTTTTTGCAAATTAAGGAGGAGAAAGATGAAGAAACATACGCACCCCCTCCTGACCCTGTCTTGTTACGAACAAGATATTTTTACACAAGTAAAAAGAAGAAGAAAACTCCAACGACTGAAGTTCCCAAACCCGTCAAGTGTTCCAAATGCCACTTAGAATTTCCAACTGCCTATTATTTACAGCAACATCGAAAAGTTCATAAAGATGACCCAAAAGCCAAAAAGTACAAGTACCTCTGCTCGATATGCAAGAAAGGATTTATGGAAAAGGATCGTCTCAATCTTCACAAATTATATATTCATTACATTAACGTGGAAGAAGAAGCGGAAGAAACTACTAGTAATTTACCTCTTCTAAATAATCATCAACCAGCAATTAAACTCCTTCAAAAAGTCCCTATAACTGTTAATGTGAAGCCTATTATACTCACAGAAGACAAATTCAAATGCTGTAAATGTTCCATGACATTCAAAACAGCCTTCCGGTTACAGAATCACGAACATTCTGCCCATCCTGTGAAAAAAGAATTTCAATGCTCAAAATGTCAGCTCAAGTTTTCCTCCGAGAGTACTCAACAACTACATGAAAAATTCACCCATCCAGTGTCACCAGATCCGAGTCCCACTAAAGATGAAGAAACTGTGATACAAACTGAATCACCTCCGTCAAATCCAGATGCGAATAATCTCTCCGATTCTTCGGAAAGTATAATTCATAACCCGATACCCCTAGGTTATTACCCTTGCCCACTATGCCCTGAAAGTTTCAGAAGCAAACAGAGTTTAACCGACCACAGATACCAGGTCCATCTCAAAACGAAATCAAGAGTACACAGGGCTAATTTCAAATGCTTTAAATGTGATCAAACATTCACAAGCTTCTTAATGGTTTGCCGACATGAAAAACATCATGGGAATAAATATCCTTGTCAACTATGTCCAGGAGTTTTTAAATACAGAAAAGATGTGTTGCTCCATAGAAGTGTGGCCCACCCAGGGTGTGAAGAATATGAGTACAAAGCAGCTATTAACCGTAAACGACCAATAGGCGGAAATACAAAATGGACCGAATCTCGGTATAACTGCTTAGATTGTCCAGAGATATTTGCTACCTCAGAAGAAGCAATAGAACACGAAAAGTCACACGGGGACAAGTTTCCTTGTGACTTCTGTCCTGCTGTCTTTAAAACTGCACATGGCCTGAGAACACACAGAGGGAATGTACATCCTGAACGTGATCAATACAAATGTTCTAAATGTGGGATGGCTTTTGGAATGAAATGTCGTCGCGATAGACACATGAGGATGCACAGAAGTTTGGAAACAAAAACTCGATTTAAAGTCAAATGCTGGAAATGCAAACTCAAATTTCTAACTCTAACAGAGAAAACACGACATGACGAAGAATTTCATCCGAGTCTTCCTAGTTTGGTCTATTGTCATCTCTGTCATAAAGTCTTCAAATTGAAAAAGTATCTCATAAAACATCAAAGTCAGAAACACCCGAAAAAGAAACAAGTTGCTAAACCAAAGCAACAACTAGATTCTTGTGAAACCTCAGAAAGTCGAGACTTTTTGAAACTTTCAACTGATTCTACGACTTCAGAGCAGATTGAGAAGTCGGTTGGACTTTTAAATCCTGAAGAAGTCTTTGTGAAGCCGGATATCGAAGCATCTACTTGGGACCAGTCAGAACTGGAAGATACGATTCTAGGATTCTGAAACAAAAGCTGTATATTATTATAGTCTGTAGTTTAAGAATGTGGATGTGTTAATAAACTTATAGGAATTAAATATATCTTCCTAATTAGATTTACATTCAGTTTTCACAGTTTCCTAATTTCGCATGGCTTAGAATTTTAAATAAATACATTGTTAGCTTATCTGTCAAGTTCCAGTTGGTTTTTTTTTCAGGACAAGCATTTGCATTCGGAATAATAATAATTACCAAAAACATGCATGTGATAAATAAATTGTACAAAATCTTATCATCTGGTGTGCTAATGCAACTAACCAAGCATTTGATTCCGTCGGTTTAATTGAGTTTGAATCAAAAAATATCGGCCGAAATAAAAATAAAAGCTGAAAACGTTATCTTAACCAATAACTGTTATTATTAGCGTAACTCCGAGGGCTTATGAAACCTTGTCAGTGTCTGTCTGTCAATTTATCGTCAAGGTAAATAGGATTTTCGTGATTTTGTTTCCGTTACATTGCTGACATGAAAACAATAACTATCAACATTAGAAAGAGCGTTAAATTATATCTTTCAATTGTATGTGCAAAAATCATAATTGTAAATGAGCAAAAAGTCTTTAATGAATTAACTATAACATGTTACTTAACCGAGCTACCCTGTCAGAAGTATTAGTATCAGTTCCGACTGAAGTATTTGCAAAGCTTAAAAAAACGACATCTGAGCTAACCGAAAAAGAAAGAATTTAGGTATTTTATTTATTTATAATTGCGTATGTAACCTTACAATATAATCATCCATACCTATACATAATTTATAAATAAAAATAGTTGATCCAAAAACCAACAAAATCAATTAAATATTTATTGAACCACGTAGCTTTTATTTGCAACTTTTATTGATATTTAATTTTTGTATTTCATTTCAGATAATTTTTAACTGTAACTTCAAGATTTACAAAAACTTATTTGCAAGCAATTCTGCAGGGATGGATAGCAAGAGGGTTATAGTGTACTTAAGTATTTCATTATAGTAAATAACTTTAGTTGATCTTCGTAGACTAAAGAAGTTCAAACCATTCACTCCAACATACAAAGTCGTAGGTCTCATCGACGTTATTCTCCGCCTCAGAAATTTCCTCCCTTTTTCGCTCAATCCTAATTGCCTTTTCCACTTTGCAATTAATTCAAT
The DNA here is from genome assembly GCA_034698485.1 of Vertagopus arboreus. Classification (NCBI taxonomy): domain Eukaryota; kingdom Metazoa; phylum Arthropoda; class Collembola; order Entomobryomorpha; family Isotomidae; genus Vertagopus; species Vertagopus arboreus. The sequence continues at coordinate 14,674 of JAQGBQ010000376.1, read as the reverse complement.
CGATCCATCGTGTAAAGTAATAGTCATGGGTATTGTTAATTGAATAACAGCCACAAGAATTACAGACACTGATGCACAGTACATATAAAGTGCAGTAGGGAGAATTCCATAAAGTCTGAAGGTGGAAAAGAAAGATAACACGCCCAAAAATAGACCGATTGTCATAAGAACAAGTGTACCAAATTCTTGAAACCTTCGAATAAGAGTGAGAAAAATATGACACTCTGTTAAGGAAATCAAATTTTTATCTGTCGGTCTACCAACAAGCCAATGCCTTACGTCCCAATACTTATTTAGCATCATAATATAATCGTTAATAATTTTCAGTCCAATAATGTATAAAATAAATATCAAAGGAAAGAGTCTACAAATTTCAACAATCCAAGTTAAGCACATTACAATTCTTAAAAGAGTGCATATAATCTTAAAAGGTACGGAATGATTATAGTAGAATGGAAATTCTAATTGAAATATGTAGTGGAATGGGTCCAGATTGAAAATTAATACAGGCACAATTAAGAACATGGAGTAGGCTGCAAACGCCTTCACGAACAACGTCAGCGCAATTCCAATTATATCTGTTTTCTTTGTCTTACCATTTGACTTTTTAAGCTCTGGAATATTAAAAATTAGATAGAATTTTGAAGAAAAAATAAAGCACATATATATAGCACAAAGCATAATGTTTATTAGTTACATATATATACTCACTTGAAGTTAGGCCTAACAATCTTTCCGCCTTCATTCCACTGTTCCACCCGAGAGTAAAATCTTCACCAAAGAGGACGAGGTTTATTGAAGTTCCAATAGCAAATATCTGAAAGAAAAACACTCCGACCAAAACAATGATATTAAAAAGTGGAACTAAACCATCTTGTAAGAATAGTTGTCTTAGTAAAATATAAACACACGAGGGTAGTCCAATAACTGATAATACAATTCCGATATTGAAATACCAAATATATAGCTTTTTAGAGGACGAAATATAAACAAAGCTTTGGGTTGCTCTGTCCCATTTTATTGGAATTTCGTTCAATCGATCAGTTAGTTTCGAGTATTCGTCGACAGCCTTCCACATTAGCTCAGTCGTCATTTCACTGTTGAAGATACGGAGTTAGGTTTTGACTGGGAGAAGTAGTATTATAATATTAAACGTATTAGCAGATGTTTTTTATGATTTAGCTGAGCTCTAAACTGACGTCGCTTAACTCAAAGATCAGAACTAAAATTGCCCGACGGAAGTATTGGCCAAACTTCGCTATAAAGCTACGTTTAGGATGAATTTAATTGATAATCGATGCTTTTTAGCCCGTTCTTTAACGGCTTATATGGTTACCGTTGTCTGACCGTCGTTCCGTCCGTCTGTCACACCGATTACGGCCGACAGAGTTGACCTATCGCCCTCAAATTTTGCACACACGCTCTTTGACTTAAAACTGAGGCTAAGTTCGAAGATGGGTCAAATTGGTCCATGGGTTGACCCGTAGGGGCTGACCGAAAGGGGGTTACTATGGAAAATTGGCTTAAGTCGGCTAAATTTTGCAAAACTACTTATTATTAAAAGCTTAACATTTGGGCAGCGAGTATATTTATTATTAGCAATTTAACGTGTTAAGAACGGGCCCTTCATAGCTGCTTGGAGTAGTTTTTTATTTCATTTCGAATAGGAAGCTAAATACGTAATTTAGAAATAAAAATTAGTTGATATATTATTGAAAAACCAGAAAAAACTACTCTTGTCGTTTGATTGACTGATTAAGCTTTACTATATTTATTATGTCAAATTGGACCAAAGGTTTAGAACAACAATTCTAGAGAAATAAAATAATGAAATTTATTTTAAAGGCTGGCTTTTAATAGATCTAACCAATAAGATTAGGGTGGCACAAATAGCTTTTAGTTACCGTTGCCCACATTAAATCCGACAGGAGCAAAGCAAATTATTTGGGAATGAGTTATTGATAACTTCTAAATTTGAAATTAATAAACCTGACTAATTCACTTTTAAAATAACATTAATATTAATTTTATTTATTCCAGCTGAGCTACAGAAAAACATGTTGTTTATATTCTTGAATAGAATATTTACAATTAAAGAAAATCTAACAATTGATCCATATAAAATCCCATTAATTCCAATGTAAAGTTCGTCAATAATGGAGCATTAATGAAACCTTGATTAGATTCAATTCCTATGAGTACTTTTAGAATAATTTTAAAGAAAAACAAACTCAATTATGAGCTACATAATACATTATTTATATAAACAAATGCTGGGTTTGCAAATACAGAATGGTGAAAAAATGTGTCTTCATATTTAAATAATTGATTTTAATAATTTCATATAAGTCAAATCAACTGGCCAACTGTCATACATCAACTAAAATAAAAACCAATATATTTTCCGTGCTCTTCAACTAAAAACATGCATCCTACTTCAGGCTCTTAATTTTTTCATTGAAATTTATTCTTCGTTAAATCTGATATACCTGAGGCATTTATGTTATGCAAAATTCAGATTATAACATATGGATGGCATCCATTGGATGCCATTGATTTTAATGGTTGATGATGCCATAATTTACATTGATAGTCTAAGAGCATTAATTATATTTTCAGAAATTTAATTTCTATGTGTTCCCCATGATATCTGTAGATTGTTATTGAAATAAATAGATAATTTAATTAAGGTTAGAGGTTGTTCTAATTTAACATTAGATTCTATCATGAATTTAATTACTAGTCTCAAAAGTGAGTTCTATATGTGGCTGTCAAGCTAAAAGAGTGGCTCTTCTAACTGTAAGATAAAGAATTTCAAAAGAGGCATTCATAAATCGCGAAACTTTTTTTTCAAAATACAAAATTTCAATTTATACATGGATTTCCATTTCTATTACGAACTGTAGACGTCAGACGATATGTTTGTTTTTACAAAGAAGAACTTTCATGATTTATGAATAGCCCTTTTGCACTGTTTTTTAGTTTTGAGTATTCTTCAAACTTACAGTTAGAGGAGCCCTCTTTTTAGTTGGACAGCCACATATAACCGGACTAAAATATGCACAGTTCAATAACAAATTTGCTACTAAGTAAATAATAATTTACAATGTAATAATTTTAGCTCCAAAAGTCCAAAATTTAAAACAAAAAGACGAAATGAAGGGAAAGATTTCTCATTCAGAATAAAGTTAACTGTTATCAATGGCGTTTCAATTAAACTTAAGACAATAAATCATGATTACTTTGACATTCCTACCATTTTTAAAAGCCCACTTGAAAGTAAGTTATGTTTTGCGTTGTCTTCCATTTAAATGGGATGAAAAAACCCAGAAAATAACTCCGGTGAAATCACGTCGTCGAATTGCAATCCACAAAGCTCAAGTTGTGTTACATTTCGTCTACACTTTCTTCATGGCATTTAATCTCGCAACGAATAAAAATCCGTCCATAACTCTAGCAAAGAAATCTCAAGCAACGGTGTTTTTCTTTATGTGGCTTGCATCCCTATGTTTTCGGTTTGACAATGATCCTTTGCACTTTCTTAACACGGTGCTAGATTATGAAAGGAAACTTCTCAAGAGTAAGTTGGATCTTTTTATATAAAAAATTTATTATAGCTTCTAGTATGCTTAAAATTAGCTTCTTAATTTTATTTTTGACTTTAATTCTCGTTTTTGGCAAATCCCACATTAAAACTTATTTCGAATTACAGTTCATTTTAGAATGGATCGCAAATACTGCTAAAACAAATGAATGGACGAGAAATTAATGTTTTTTTTAGTTTAGTTTTCTTACAATTTACATTACGAAAATTTACCAAATCGTGGTTTCCAAGCTTGACGTTTTTTAACACTATCAACAGTACAGATATAAAACCTTTTGGTCCTAAATATTAACTTGGTTATTTGTATAAAGCTATGGATTACAAGAGAACAACTGTTGACAAATTGATGGCGCTCTTTCTACCACTTATTGAATCAACTGTGATCCTTGTGCCTTTGATGAGTACAATTCTGCTGGCAGTATACCCTTGCAGTCCTCCATACGTCTTCTCAATGACCTCATACTGCCAAGGGCCGGAGGAAACAATCCCCCACTGGGTAATCTGGATACCGTATTTGATATTGGAGAATCTGGTTTTCTCTGTTACCTTTACCGCTGGTGCATTCTATCCTATCCATGTCTTTTATATGGGAATAATTTTGTTCTGCGATTATATCCAGCTCTTAAAAATGTAAGAACACCAATGCTTTTTTAATATACTAGGTATAGAGGCCCGGCAAAGCCGAGCACAATTAAAAGTCAAGACTAGGGACTATGAAAGCGTTTTTGAGGATGCTTACACAATCATGTGACGGCTCGAATCATGTTTGTGCCGTCCAAATCAAATGAAAATTACGCATTTGGCGGCCTTGAAATTTTTATTTTTGCGATCTTTCAGTTCTGGCAACGCGCTCGTATTGAGATATTCAGATTGAAAATCGGATGTCGGGTTTGGGAGGAGTAGCAACGTAACACACAGACATTTCTGCGTTTTATGTAATAAACTACATTGCAGAGATTAATACAATCTGAAAATATTAGGGTTAGGTCAATGAACTATATTATAAGTAATGAATTATATATTCATAATATAGTTTTTGTCTCAAGATACAGAAAAAAATTATTTTGGTTCGGAAAAGTATCTTGTATTCGTATGTTTCTCACCTCTGATTATTCATTTTTTATCTAACAGGAAACTTGCAAAATCAATCGGATCTCCGGAAAGCTCTCTGAGAATATACCGAAGTTGTCAAATACTTTGTGCAGGATTTAATAACTGCATTCGACGTTTTGTACTACCCACAGCAATGACAATTATTCCATTGGTTCAAATCTTCACATTCTTCGTCATCATAAAACTCCACGATGAACTCCCAATGCCTGGATTTGGTATTTTTCCACTTTTGTTTTTAAACGTGTTTTGGGCTAACTGTGTAAATTGCACTGTCGCTTCTTTCATGTTCTCAAGATCGCGTAAATTGATTTCGACTTGGGAGAAAAGTCTCAAAACTCACAAACGAGGATTCATTTTTAAGAATCTCAAATCATGCGCTAGCTTGAAGGCCCGGTTTGGAAATAATTTTATTGATGAATTTACTCCGCTTGTGATCCAAGATTTTTGCATTTCACAAACTGCTTCTTTACTCTTGCTTTCCAACTAACGTTTTGTATTTTTGCAACATTTAAGAATAGAAAAACCTGGTATATAACCGTACGTTATTTATTTAAATGGATTAATTAACTTCATAAACTTCAGATATGTTAGTAGAATTATGATATTTTTGGTAACCATCAAATAATTAACGAACATAAAATGCTGTCTCAAATAATGTACACGTAAGTTGTGATTGAGGAATATAACAGTAGACTATTTAATTAGTTAAAATGAAATGTTTAGGTAGATAATGCAAATTATTTCAGCTTATGCTTTTTCAAATATTATTTATAAGTACCGGATGGGAATTCTGAAATCATGTAATATTTAGCAGTGCTTTTTTTCTCTCTAGATATTAAACGCGCTTACTACATAAGTTTTTAATAAAATCACATGTAATATAAAAGTACGTTTTAATTTTTGCATAAAATATTGTCGTAAGGTCTGTTATTAATTGTTAAAAATACAGTTCTGGTAAGTTAACGACTTTTGTAAAAAAAAAAAAAAAAAAAGTTATGCAGACAAAATGTGTAAGGACATGGCACGGAGTGAATAAGTTTCTGGGTTTCTACGGATGTTTCTAAGTTTTTAAGTTTGAGTTTCGTTTAGAAGAAAATCGCAAAGTTTACAGAAATACAACATAAGACAACTTTGTAATTTTCTACAAAGTGCTACAGATTTTGACATAACACTCTTTTATGTTTTTTGAGTCTCAATTAGTTAGACAAACTTTCAATGAAATCAAGGGACGGGTACTTAATGTCATAAGGACAGTAACATATCCATAACTGTGATTTTTTTTTTAAAAAAAAAAAATCAAAAAAAAATTTAGCCTTTAGCCAAAATGATATCAAAATCAGGTTCATACTGGATCATTGATAAGAGGTAGAAGAGTTGCTTTCCAGATTGGATTGACTTTTCTACCTTAATTCACGTTCATAGAAGATGACAATTTTTGAATGTACACGGATTTCTATGTAAACATCTTTACATGTTTTACATTTAGAGTAAAAAGAATATAGATTGGATCACTTTTCCGTTCTTCGTAAACAGGGTCAGAAAATAAGTTTAAACATCTGATTTTTTTGCAGAATAAGCTAGTATCATCTACCTTCAAAGTTTGCTAAACAAATTTTATTTCACTGTTATGATTAATTTTTTCCCTCAGGTTTTTTATAAATGCTTTTCCAGAAGGGTTGCCAACTTTGCAATAACCGGAATTCCACCGGAATCAAAATTTTCTTAAAACGTTAGATATTTTGAGAAGATTAAAACATTAGCTTTCACAGACAGCCAAAAATTTAAAGATTGGGCAAAGATTGTAGTAATTTGCAGCATTTACTTGCTGGAGTACAAAATAAAGATTTTTTTCCGATTTCTCCCTTTACAATATTTAATTAGTAGAATTTGATACGGACGGACAAAGAATTAAATTCTCCCCATTATGATGCTCTTAGATGAAGCAAATTCGACGGCTAATCAAGCTTTCTTTTAAATAGGTTCCTGAGCTCATGAAACCCTTATAAACATATGGCTTGTAAATACGACCAAATTCGTCTATGGCTTGACAAAAAGTAAATTTCTTGGTAAATTTTGATGCAATTTTTTTTTTGGTTTTTGGTTCTGACTTTAGAAGTGTCTATTGCATGGGAAGATGTATTTTTTTTAGATGCTTTCGTTTTCTGAAGAACGCAGAACTCATCGATAATCGCTACAATTTTTCGCAACATTTTGTTGCACAGTTTGGGTAACATCTTATTGAATTTTTTTTCTCGAACTCTGTATTTTTTTTTGCAAATACTTTTGTATATTAATTAATATAAATTGACTTATGAAAAACACACTTCGCCAATTCTTGACTTTGAACTCGTGTAAAAAATTTATTTTTCATTGAAATGTTCTGAAAATTTGTACAGTTATGACTAATGTGTTTGAGATTTGGTTTTAAAAAAATCAGATTTTTAGACCTATTTTTTTACTCTGTGTACCAAAAACGGTGAAGTGATCCAATCTATATTCCTTTTACTCTAATTTTGTAAATTTGCTTTTCTTAGCTATGTAGAAATTCGTTTGCTGGTGGAACCAGTGAATGGTAGAACAATCCAGTTAGTCTCATCTTTTACCTTGTCCACCGATGAAATCGTTAGTCTGTGTTTTAGATGTCTAATTCTGTTTTTGACTATCGATCTCGGATAACAGTTTTTTTTATCAAGACGTCTTCAATTAAGGCAAGTTCCTTGCAAAGATGATTCTAGTCACAAAGTCTTAATGCTCGATTGACCAGTGTATCAAGGACAGCAATTTTTTGGCTTGGGTGATAGTATAAAGAAAAATGCAAATTATTTTGTAACAAGCAAATACAAATTGCACAATTTATTGAAATTTCTAGGTTTTTTTTTACAAAAACTTTTCTACTGGAACAGACAAAACAGCTGTAATTGTGAAGTCCACAATCGTGTAATAATATGTAGTCTTTGTAGACGTTTTCAGCTTAAAAAATTGGGTCCCATTAAATCCAACGTGAAGTTTTAAAGGTTGCATTGACCTTAACTGACGTGTACAGTATTTCTCAATAAGATTGTTTTTGTTTGACATTCTGTGGTTCAATTTTTGAAGAATCTTACTAGACCTTTCATGCGTCGCAACTGTTTGAGATATTTCGAAAATTGCTAACACTGGCACAAGAATCGAAATTATCACTCCATAAAAGTAAACACTCAATGGCACTACCTCAAATAATTTCATTGTTATGTAGTTTGCTACAATAGAGGCAATAAAACATCCAGTTAATGCAATTAAAATAAGCATATCTAAGCTAAAAGAAAAAGTGTTGAGAATTATGTGGAGAGCATTGAAAATTCCGTTGCAAGTCTGTACTTGAAAATTGGTGGCAATTTTAAACTCGCATACATACATGTCACACGATGCAATCAAGGAATTCAAAACGTGTAGAAAAATAAGGCCCAATGACACCGCAAACGCAATACACCTGGCAGCTGCGAAAACAGCTATTAGTGTCAGAACGAACCGAATAATGACAGAAATATTATGGTCGATGTAAATTGGAACCATATCTCGAAAAAAGAAATAGAATGGATCTGCGGGAATCATAACGCCAATTAGAGGAATAGGCAGTACCCCGTATTTCATCACGATGTACAGCACCAATAGAAAAGCACGAAGTATTTTCTCGATGGTGAAGCGTTCTGCACTAGATTTGCCTTGAATTTTAGAACGATTGAAATTGAGATTAAAAACAATCCAGACATTTTAAAATAATTCTAATAAACTTAATTTTGATTATACTTCTAGCATACTTACGTTTATGTCTTAGCTGTTTAAGACGCATCACATTGTTCCAGCATGAAACGATATCTTTTCCGTATAGAATCATAACAATGTTAGCACAAAATGCCGCTGTACCCAAAATGCTTGCCATAAATAACGCTAATAAAGCCGACATTGGAAATTCTTGTTTGCTGGAAAACAGTTGTCGAAAACAAATTCCAAAAACGCAAAATAAACCGAACGCAAGAACAGTCTGATACAAGTACCAGGTTATTAATGATTTTTTTTCGGAAACATAAATCATTTTTTGAGCTTTTGGATTCCATTCTATTGGATATCTTACTCTTCCTTGAAGTAATTTTGCGTATTTGTCCAAAGCCTCGAACAGCAAAGCAGGCACCATGATTTTTAGATTTTCGCTATAAATCTATCAAATCTACAGACTGCTGCGTGTTCTTGGAAACAAAAAGATGAAGTGACCAACTTTCAGCGTTTTACGAAAGTAAAAACCTTCTGTCCAAATGTGTTTAAATTATTCATGATCCAATAACTTATTCCGCAAAAAAATCAATATATGTAGTCTTAGTTGTTGGTTGCTTTGGCAGAATATTAAATCAATAAAAGTAAAATATTTAACTTCAAGCTATGTTTAATGTTGAATTACAATACGAAATAGAGTCTTTCATGTCTTAATGTTCAACTGCCTTTTCAATTTTAAGCCTTCAAATACCATCAAAAGTATTGGTACCTTATTGAACAATATTTTAATGTCTCCTATTAAAATTGTAAAGAAAAGGTCTGCTAGTCTGGTCTATCGATTGGTTCATTTTCATGATTATATGTTGGCCCTGTCCTTTTCAATCCTTGAGTGAACAGAATATCTAAACAAAATTGCGGTCAGGAAGTATTCAGATCTATATATCCATTGTAATTAACTATACTGCTTGTTTGTTAGTTTTATTTGCACAAGGGGCAAACCTTTTCTGCCCAAATCTAATTTGGCCTAAAAAAATTGCCTTGCGGAACCAAGAGGCTACGGTTCAAATCCGGGCTGCCACTAATCCTTCTACTTTTTGCATCTTCACTTCATGCAGTATCAAATATAGCAAATCAATATAGTTTTAGTTGGTCGTTTCTTTGAAAAGATATTAAATAAAACTAAAATATCTACCGCCAAGTTCTGTTTAATGTTGAATTATAATACAAAATAGAGCCTTTCATGTTTTAGTGTTCAACTGCCCTTTTCATTACAAGTCTTAAGAAACCAAACAACCTAAAAAGTATTGGTACCTTATTTATCCATATTTTAATGTTAACAAATGCGAGTTTTTTTTTCAAAAATATATAAAATCAATTATTTATCAAATATCTTATCTATATAGGCACATTAGAAATAAACATGTTTTTGGCTTCACAGAACGAAATTCCAAATAAAAATATGCCAATTGAGAAATGTCGTATCTGTCAGTTAAATTCCACAAAACCAACTTAAAATGTCAATACGTCGTCACATGCCTGGCATTTGAATATTAAGCATGGTTAAAAAATCAATTCAAATAAATAAATAACAATTCAACATGCGAAATTGATAATATTTCACTGGATGATTTTAAGATATTTCAAAAACGCCTCAGTAAATTCTCACCAAATTCTGGTCACATCTAACGCAAGTTATTAAACGACATTTGTCAATTTTTCGAAACTTTTTTTAGGTACGAGTTTTCTAGTTCGTAGTACTATCTACTATAATGATAAGCTCAAAACAAATCTTTTGCTTGTTGTCACACACTACAATTTTTGTGAATCAAACTTTCTGCTTGGCTAATTAACCAACTTATAACTCTTTTTACCGATCCAGCTCCAATAACAATTGTGGTTTCTTAAAATTAAAATAAAACTGTTGGGCTCCAAAACTGTATTTCAGATTCAAGTTTAATTATAATCGATTTAATTAATTTAAGTCCAAAGTTAAATAGATTTGATGACAATTTTTTATAGAATTTTTATTTTAATAATAAGCACAAGTACTATTGAGTACTGGTATCAGATTTCCCCATCCAAGCACAACAAGCAAACTTAGCATGGTGCAAGCAAATCTAGCATGTAATTGCTTGCCAAGCAAAACCAAGCAAGGAAAAAACCATGTTTATTTGGCGAAGCCTGGTTTTTTCTTTCTAGGTACTAAACACGCTTAATACATAAGTTTTAATAAAATCATATGTAATATAAAAGTACGTTTTAATATTCGCATAAAACATTGTTGTAAAGTCTGTTATTAATTGTTAAAATACAGTTCTGGTAAGTTTAAGAATTTGTAAACAAGTTATGCAACCATAAAATTGCTTGTTAGGATTATGAAACCCTCTATTATGTCTTAAATGTGTAATTAACTACTAAAATATTATCGACTGTCCTTTAATGATTGCAACATTGTTTTCTTGGCATAAATTATACTTTTTTTTTCAGAAAAATAAGCGTCTTTTCATAACGAAATTTCGTTGCCGTTTTTGACCAATTTAATTTAGAAAAACAAGGACTTTCATTAAGTTTTATTTTACAAAATAAAATACAGGAATACATCAATAACATAGGTAATAGTAATTTTAACACATTCATTCAAAGCTACAGGTAAAGATTATAATTCATTATTCATAATTCAGGTAATCCAAAAGTATTCAAATATGAAAACAACAAATTGTTTAACTCTCAACAACCCGAACACTGTTAGTTTTAATGTGTATTGAAATAACAAAATTGACCCAAAAATATACAATTGACAAACTCTTTTGATTTTAAATAAACAAACAACAAAAAATTGTGCTAACAGAGCAAAATGTTTAATGATGATTTCTATAACGAATACCAGACCCACCATACCTACTAGAATAACATACCCATAAAAGATAGTAACAATATTCGAGTTGAGATTCTGCGGGATAAATTCACTATCTATTTTGAATTTAATTTGAGGAATGAGTTCAACATAGAGGAGTAATTTCCTCCAGTAATTATAAATTCCAGACTCTATTGAGCCTCTCATTCGTCTAATTACAAGATAATTAATATTATGACCATGATACATATATTCTGCTGCTTCCAAAAATGTATCTTTGCTCTTTGAATACATCAAATTGCTCTCTTTAGACCATTTGGGAATGACGGGCTGCAAGAAATTATCGAAAATCTCCTGCGTTTCTACGAAAGCTGAATTATTACACATTTTTAATTCAGTTAAAGCCCCTTCGTAATCAAAAGTTTTGTTTGATATCAGTTTTGTTCTGAGCTGAAGTTTGATATTTGGTTCATTGAAAATTATATTGTTTTCTTTCTCAATATTGGCCAGATCAAGGGCACTTTGCGATGTGAGGTTTTCACTGTCTTTAAGAGACAGCTGGAGGTGCCGTCCACATTTGAATGTAAACGTGCTGCACAAATCTTTCTCAAACATAGTTTTTGGCCAAGGAACTATTTTTTCAGTATTCCACAGACTCATAAATTTCCACTGTTCCTCATATTTCCAAAACTTATCTTGGACAGAATATACCCCAAATAAGGTGTTGTCAATCAACTCTCGAAAGGTTTTCGGAGGGTTGTTGTCAACCGGTGCAATTACATAATTTGTAACCACACCTTTGTACCCGTTACTGAATAGAATTCCAAACAACATCCAAATCATAAATATAGGTTTAAATATTTTAAAATTGCTCAAATCTTTTGGAAAATTCGGAGGTACTTCAAGCAAAACAGATAGGAAAAGGAAAAACACTTGAGGTAATAGCTTCCAACACTTAAATATTGTAACAATCGATAGTGGTAAGAACGTCATTAGAAAGCCTGTCAAAATCCAACTGTACTTGTCAAATGGCGTCAAATAAAAATTAAATTTAATTCGCGTAGGAAAAACACTTGAACACGTAGTGAAAATATATTTACGGCTAGATGTCGGCATAAAAGCGCCATCTCCTGGTCTGTTTTGTTTTACATAGTTATGAATTCTACCACAATTTTCTCCATAAATGTCAATTAAACTGCAATCTAGTGAAGAATTCGTTTCTTTGTTGGACTTTACGAAGTTCGGATAGATTATATTGAAAGGAGTAAAAAGTGTACTACTGATTTTTAATTTTTTAAATAACTTCAAAATGTTTGTAGGTGTTCTTGATCCATCGATACCTAAATAACCTGAATAACCGTCGTCCTTGACCAAAAGCGTTTCATCCCTGTCTAACGTCAGGGCCATATTGTCTAACTGTGGCGTGCAGTATTTCGTAAAGCCTTTACTACACACAAATTTTTGTTTTTTGAAATACGCAATTAGTTCTAGATTTTTACACCAGTTGTGCTCGTTATTTCTCATTATTGCAGCTGGAAATTTAAACCGGCAATTTGTACAAGTATAGTACAACGTAGTGGGAACTAAGGTTGTCCATTCAAAAGAGCTGTACTCCTTGGATGTTTCTTGAATTTTATAAAAATTTATAACAAATATGTGATTAGGTAGAGTGCTAGAACCCCAAAGCGTTGAACGTCGATCTAAGCATTTGACAAACGACGGATCACAGCTTGTATTATTTTTTAAGTTGGGTTTAATGAACACAAATGTTTCATCGCGCCTCCATTTTGACCAACCGTTGAGCTTTTGAAACAGGGGCCTTAAAACGTTCAAAATTAAACAGTCATCTTCAGGGCCCTTACAAGACCAAATTGCGCCCCGGGCAGCGATTCAAATTTGCGCCCCTATTTTTTTACAAAAACTTGACCCAAATTTCCAACAAGTAGCTTTTGAAGTTTCTAGAAATACAAAAAGTTGGTTGTGATAAAAAAAATTATACCAAGTTACACAATAAGAAAGAAAAGAACTCTATTTCTGAAAACGCAAAATGCATTAAAAATTTTAATGCATTTTGCCATGCATCATGCCAATTGCCAACCCTAATTTTAATTTAAAATTAGGGTTGGCAATTTTTCAATTTTTTTTCAGTTTTAGCCCGACTTCGAGGGCTTATGGAACCGTGTCAGTGTCCGTCTGTCCGTCCGTCCGGATACACGATAACGCTCTTTAAACTCGTCCGATCGACTTGAAATTTTCCACAATAGTTTATTGGGTAAATTTAGGATTTAAGTTCGAAAATGAGCGAAATCGGTCAACAGGTTGACCCGTGGGGGCTAAAAGTAGGGGTGGTTTCTATTTGTATGTATTTTAACTAAAATTATAAAAACACATAAAAACTGCCCAGAATCTTGAAAATTGGCATGCTACTAGCCTTTGAGCTTTAAATAACAAATACATAGTTAGATTTCTGAAAAATTAGAAATTTTGGTCAGAGTGACCCTTCGATCAACCCCCACGGGTTTTTTTAAAAAATGTCAAAAAAAGCTGAAATTTTGCAGTGATAGTCTATGGGTTCTAAATATTGAACACAACGTTAATTTTGCATTAATCTTTGTCCATAGTGACCCTATGGGGTAACCCACACGGGTTTTTAAAAATTTCCACACAAAGGTGGAATTTTGGTGGAGTTTATATATTTAGATATCAAAGAAAGTTGTGTAAATTACTGACAATTTGTTTGCAAATAGTAATTCGGAGTCGGGCTCCATGAAGTTGCACGAGAAAGTTTTTCAGGAAAAATGAAGAATTGAAAAACTACTCCAAGCAGCTATAAAGGGCCCGTTCTTAACACGTTATACGTTTTATGCAATTTAAATGTTGATAGTTCAATTTTATATAAACCCATTAGGGTCAACTGCCACGGGTTGGTTGGTCCAAAATATGGTCCAAAATGCTGAATTTACTACCAAATTGATTGAGATATTCAGCCTGCAAAATTTATTCGTTCCGTGATAATCTTGTAGAAATTCGTATGGGTCATCCATATTTACACTCTACTTAATCTGTTTCTATTGACAATGAAATATTAGCTTTACTAAAAATTATTTTTACTTTTCGTCAAATAGTATGTTTCCAAAATCTGGCAAATTTAAACCAACTTTCCATAGCAACTCTCTTGGGTTAGCCCCCACGGGTCAACCCTTGGACCGATTTGACCCATCTTCGAACTTAGCCTCAAAGACCCTGTGTGCAAAATTTGACGAGGATCGGTCAACTCTGTCGGCCGTAATCGGAGTTACAGACAGACGGAACGACGGCCAGACATGGCATCCCTATAAGCCGTTAAAGAACGGGCT